>JABUQX010053057.1:0-43562 GCA_015478945.1 Trachelipus rathkii
GTCCACCACATCTAACGACAACCGCAGTAATATGCACCTAATTAGATTAGATTATTAACTAACCGATGAAAGTATGGTGGGTGCAGGTTAGAGTTGAGGAGAATATAGGACTTAGTGACCATAAATATAATTAGATTTTAATATGAATGTGATAATTGGGCTCCAAATTGCAAGTTAATAAGGGAAAAGATCTTAGATTTCGCGAATGGTTGACAGCGACCCAAATTATGAGACATGCTTAGTAATAATTGACTGGGATAAGAAGTTTAAAGGACCAAAACTGTTTTATCATGTGGTTTTATTTTATTCAATATGAAATTTCAGTCAGTATGGTTTTAAAGTTTAAACCCACTTTAGGGTGGCGAAGAGAAAAACGCTGTTTGGTGGAATAGAGAGATAAGAGATAAAATTATGAAAAAATTGAAAATGTTTTAAAATATTCAAAGGGTAAGTAAATAAGGAAGATGATTTAGAAATTATAGGAAAAAATGGAAACGAACTTAACCAGTCAATAAGGAAGGCAAAGAGAGAGGCCAGAAATTAATTTAGCAAAGGAATAGAATAAGAACCGAAGAAGTTTTTTAGCTTTTATAATTTAAAAGTAAGAATAGGACATTGGTCCAATTAAAGTTCTTTCGAAGCGTGACTGTGTTCAGATTTAATAAAGCTGGTCACCATATTCAATGTTATTTTGCTTTAATGTTTATACTGAGGAAAGATTAGAAATAAAAGTTGGAGACTAATAGTTCTATGTTGACAGTAACAAATAGACCCTTACAGAATTTTGGAATTTGGACAGATAAGATATTAACCGTTTATTAGACATATTGATCCAGGTAAGCTGCAGGGCCTGATGGAATATATGAGTGATTCTGAAAGAGGGTAAGTATGCAGCATTGCAAGGCCACTGAATTTGATTTTTAGGCGATCTATAACATTTTGGTGGAGGTACGCGAGATGACTGGGAAAACACAATATGTGGTAGCCATAATTATAGAAAGGTAGTAAGGAGCATTTGGGAAATTATAGGCCAGTTGCTTAACATCTCTGGTTGTAGGGGTTCTGGAAGGGCTGAAAGGTCATATAGAGAAAATTTAGAAGATAACAGGTATTGTACGACTCCCCAGCTACGGTTTCAGAAAGGGTAGGCCATGTCAGACAAACCTTTTTGAATTCATGGAATACATTACTGACTGCATTGACCGGGAGATCCAGTTGATATTGTATATTTAGACTTTGTTAAGCTTTTGATAAGGTTCCCACATAAGCCTCGATGAAAAAAGTTATTGCAATGTGGTATCAGGTGGAGTGGTACATGGTTGGAATAAAGAGTGGGTTGTGGAATAGAAACTAGTGTGTACAACTAAAATGGGAATATCATCATGGGAAATAGTTGAAGAGTGGTGTCCCACAGGGTTCGCTTGTGCGGGGGCCACTATTGTTCCTCATATATATAAATGATTTAAGACCAGGGACCTTAAATGCAAGGTTTCTAAGTTTGCAGATGATACTAAAGTGGGGCCACCTCAGTTAGGGAAATAGTGAAGGATGCCATAAAGAATTCAGAAATGATCTTGATAAACTTCTTGGGTTGGGCAGATAAAGTGGCAATGAATTTTAATAGTAAAAAGTGTAAGGGTTCTTCACCTAGGATTACTCAAATAAAAGTTTTAACTACGATATGAATGGGGATTGGCCTCGAGTCTGTGGACCAAGAAAAGATTTAGGTGGGTGTATTTATAAGCAGTAATTTGAAGCTAGCTAATAGTGTTTGGAAGCTAGAAATAAAGCTTAATAAGATGCTGGCATGATAAATCGCAATGTTGTTTAACAAGAGCAAGGAAGTTAATAGTAAACTGTAATAATAGCTATGTTAGGCCAGTAATAGAGTATTGTGACGAGTATTTGGGCCCCTTATTTAAAGAAAGACTTAGATATGCTAGAGAGAGTGCAACTAGAGCAACCAAGGATGATTTTCTGGGTTTGAGGGTAAGAGCTATGAGGAGAGGCTGAAGGAGTTAGGAATGTTTTTCTGTAGAAAGGCGATTTCTCAGAGGGGACATGGATACAAGTCTACAAAATATTTACATTTATTGATAATACAGAGACCAATAAATTTTTCACAGTAGAACATGGACAGGTGACCAGGGGGCAATAATAAAAATTAAAAAGAAAGAAATGCCATCTTGATATAAGAAAGCATGCCATTTCAGTAATAGGGTTTAAATTTTTTGGAATGATCTGCCAGAGGAGGTTGTTGAGTGTGACTCGATTTGCAACATTTAAGAAAGGGTTAGATTTTTTTATGGATAGGTTGGGTATCATATAAATATTGTACTGAGCCAAATTGGCGGGTTATTTAGTTATACAGTTATTAATGTTAGATGCAATGTGTGACCCTAAACTTAGTTATTATGCATGCGGATGGTGTGGGTATCAAAAAAAAAAAAAAAAAAAAAAAAAAAAAAAAAAAAAAAAAAAAAAATATCATATAATATATAATTTTGACTAAGCGCCAAATTGGTGGATTTGTCGTTACAAACAAATTGACAAGCCCTAAGGGTGCTTTGTGGATTTGCATTAGAGGTTGTTGGTTAGTGGGGTTGACTGGGACAGTCTCGATAGGCCCATGTGCTTCTTACTGTCTCTATATATCTTATGTTTTATATAAGGTACTATTACTTCTCTCCTCGCAGTCCCTCAGAACTATACCTCCATAAACGCTAGATGTAACACAAATTCCAAATCCATCAATCACCATCTTCGCTTCCGTTCCTGATCATTTCACCAGTATTTCATTTATACTATATTATCTATTAAATTAATTGTTGCCGCTCCCATGGCTAAATAGGTAGAGCGAACAGTCCACATGGCAAGGGTGCGGTTCGGTCCCCTTAGTCCTGGATCCTTGGTAGAAAATTACCTAGAAGAAGTTCCCCTCCTAGATAGGGCTATGCAGTGAGGATTGTGAACTTTTATATTATATATATTATATTATACTATATATATATTATATATATATAATATAATATATATATATATATATATATTATATATGATATATATTATATATATATATATATTATAAATCATTATATATAATATATATTATATATAGTATATATATAATATATATTATAATATATTTATATATATATGAATATATATAATATATATAGCATCGGGCGGGGTGACCGGGCCCGCTTTTTAAGAGGGGTGATTCGGTCAACACTACAATAAAAATAAAAAATAATAAAAAAAAAAAAAAAAAAATTCCTCATTTAAATAAGGTAATAGGTAGTACTACAAGTTTTATTAGATCATCTTTAATTCTAGAAGAGTTTTATATTTTAAAAAATATAATAAATTAGGGTACCAAAATGCCCTTCAATAGAAATTCTCACTTTGAAAAATGTGAGTTTTTTTTTAAACTTTGTTATAAAATGAATAATTGTGGATTTTAATTATGTTTTTTCAGTGTATAGATACAATCGAGTATGTTAGCTTTAAACCTGGCAAAGTAAATTTTTGTTCCAAACAGTATTAAGTGGCAATAATCATGGCCTAACTGGTCTCGATTCACCCCACCAAAAATTGAGTGAAGGGTTGACTTCCCCCTTTTATCGGACCACCATTGTTTTCGTATTTTTTAAAGAATGGTATTATATTTATTATGTAATAATTAATTTAAATATAATAAAAAGGGTGTTACTTATATTAAGTGAAATTTTTTTAAAATTAAGTGAATTTTAATAAAAAACGTAAATTTATAAAAAGTGTCTAAAATTTTTTGCTACTTCGGTGTTAAACCTTTCATTATTCTTTGTAATTGTTATTTATGTTACTTTTATTGACGTTTTTATTACTTATTACGAATTTTAATATGATAAATAATTCTTATATTAACGTAAAAATTAAAATATAAGAATGAGTCTTTATACGTAAAGACGAATTTAAACAGATGTCCGAGTCCCCCTCAATGGTGGTCCGCATCACCCCTCCACGGTCAGGCTGACTCATGCGTTATTCAAACTTTTAAATAAAATCTTTTATTATAGAAATTATCATTGATTTTTTTTTGTGTGCTTATGACCGGCTATACTATGAATTTTACAAAAAAAAAAAAAAATCCAAAATGATGCATTAGGGGAGAGTGGGAGACCCAAGTATGCCGGCTAAGGTGGTCCGAGTCACCCGCCCGACGCTATATATAATTTATTTAATTTGATTTTACAGCCCTTATTTTTAGTATAATTTAATTAAAAAAAACATTAAGTTTCTACAGTTAATTAGGAATAAATGCCAGTTGACTGCTTTAATTCAAACATTTACTGATTATTACAGGAAAATAAGCCAAAATTAGCTGTGCCACATGATTTATTTTCACTCTAAGATTGTATGTTTATTAGTTTGCTTCTAAATATGATACATTTAGCTGACAATTTATCAATATTTAGCTAATTTACACAATTTGAAAAAAAAAAAAATTCTTTTAGTCTGTAATATACTTTATGCCTCCTACTCCCCTTCTACAAGAAGCGGGTGATCCTGAGATACTGTGTCACCACAGCAGTCCGGGCCCAGAGATCCACTAGAATGATTGTATTTAAGTTGCATCTGATGTCCGTTAAATCTGAGCAGTTTAGTAAATGTTCTGAGTCATTTGTTGGGGAGGAACATTTTCAACAGTGGGGGAAGGGTGCATTATGAATTTTAAATTTATATTACTGAAGGGAAGGATGGTGCCCAGTGCCCAGAGCAGAGATGGGACAGCATTACTCTGGTTTGGCAGTCCAAAAAGTTTGTTCAGAAGACGATATTTTGAGTGGGTGTGCTTGGAGTATAGTGTTATTTGGGTATTCAGAGATCGTTCTTTGGGTTAATTGAGTATGAATGTGCTTGATAATGGGAGTGCCTGGAGGTGGGAGGGTGGAGGGGGGAAGCATGTTGTATATATGCCAGAATAGTATAATGCTGGTGTGATTTTTTTTCCTTCTTGGTGAGGGGGTGTACTGTTGATAGTGATTTACTGTAAAATTTACCACCCATCATATCAAGATGGTCTTTCATAGGAAGAACCTTTATTTCAGTTAGTAGGCGGTGAAGGGGTTTAGAAAGAAGGCAGCATATGATGCGTAGTTTAAGAAGGGGTAGAGGTATTGTCTATATACTATTTTAAGGGTCTCTTTATGTTGGCCAAAATTTGTTTGAGTTAATGTTTTCATTACGTTTAATTTGTGTGTGGCTCTAGATGCAATATTGTTTATGTAGGGGTGAATGGCAATATTGTTTATGTAGGGGTGAATGGCAATATTGCTTATGTAGGGGTGAATGGCAATATTGTTTATGTAGGGGTGAATGGCAATATTGTTTATGTAGGGGTGAATGGCAATATTGTTTATGTAGGGGTGAATGGCAATATTGTTTATGTAGGGGTGAATGGCAATATTGTTTATGTAGGGGTGAATGGCAATATTGTTTATGTAGGGGTGAATGGCAATATTGTTTATGTAGGGGTGAATGGCAATATTGTTTATGTAGGGGTGAATGGCAATATTGTTTATGTAGGGGTGAATGGCAATATTGCTTATGTAGGGGTGAATGGCAATATTGTTTATGTAGGGGTGAATGTCATATGGTGTTTTGACAGTAGGTTGTTTATTGAGGGGAAGTATTGTTTAAAAGGAAAACTTCTGGATGTATATTTGATTCTCTTCTATCAAGGATTAGGAAAACAGTCATTCTGTTTGTTGCTATTTTTTGTTCCAGTTGGTTTACGTGTTATTATAGTTCTCTGCTTCCTGCATTTATATTGCTGTGATTGTTAGGTTGTCTACATAACTTGATTTTTATAGATGAGAATGTGGGATTTAGTAGGTCATATATAAAAAGGTTAAAGTGTGTTGGTGATAGGATGGCACCCTTCTATGACCCGATAGGAAATTTGCTATTATTTTCTTGTCATCGACGCTTATATCTGTTTAATACTTTGTCTATTAAAAGGTGATGTGGGACTGTGTTGTATGCCTTGTATATTGCTACTAGGAAAGTGCGAGTAGGGGGAGAAATTTGGTTGAAACCTGTATGGATGTTTTGTGTTAAATCGGTTAGTAGCGTGTTTTTGTCTAAATCCATGCTGTGTGTCTGATAAAGGGATCAAAGGAGAGATTCTATTTATGATTAACTTTTCGGGTAATTTGGATATTGTAGAGATCAATGATATAGGTTTATACGAAGCTAGGTTGTTAGATGGGTTCTTTGGTTTTATTATGGGTATTATGTGTCTGAGTGTTTTATGTATTATGTGTCTGAGTGTTTCCAGAATTTTTTTTTTGTTGTTGTTGTTGTTGAGTACTTTAGAACAGATTCTCAAATGCTTTTTCAATGACTATTCCTGTTCATCATTAATTTCTTTAGTCAGCTTTGAAAGCTTTTGAGAAATATTATCTTTCACCATTGGCATCATTGAAGAGGATTTGAAAATTTTTATTTGCATAGTGGATATGTAATTTATGCTGTGAAAGAATATTTACCTTTTAAATTTAGTTCACTTTTTTAAGTGTTTCTTTTATTAATGCAACAGTTTTGAAGCATATCTGTATTAGAACATGATTCATTACACCTTTCCTATGATTTAATGATTTTAGTACCGGAATAGCATCTGTAATGGAAATATTGGTATGACTGTGTTTTATTTATTATATGGTTTGTAGAACTTTAATACCATTTGTAATGATGATCGTCATTGCTTGTTACAGCATTCCCATTTGTTTTTATTTTCAGGAAAACTTTTAAACAAAATCAAACTCTTTCATTTGCAGTGTGTCACTCTTCTTTCTCTAAATGCTAAACTATGACCAACATAAAATAAAATTGATTAAATAATTTTTGTTAGTAAAATTTAAGAAAGATGAAAAATCAGGCAGAAAACTTAGATAAACCAGAAAATGCTGGAAATGAAAACCTTCTTCAACAATTGAGCCTCTCGAGACTTATTCAGACTCGAAATAAAAAGAATGCCAAAAAGAAAGCCAAAGGAGGTTTTCAGGTATCGTAAATCTTTTTAGTATTTATGTAGTAAATCTTTAACTTATTTATGGAGATTACGGAGGATTTTTTTTTATATATATATACTGTATCTTTATACAATCTGTATCTTCAGTTTAATGTCAATAATCGCATTGTTAAAATATATTTCAGGCAATGGGATTAAGTAGACCTATTCTTCAAGGCATTTTGCATAAAGGATATAAAATTCCAACTCCAATACAAAGAAAGGTAAGAGTCCTTAATTTCTATTATTATTATTATTATTATTATTATTATTATTATTATTATTATTATTATTATTATTAATATTATGTGTATTGTTTATTTTTCATTTGTTTTATTTATTACAATGATTAATTTGATTTTAAAAACTCTGTATCTGTATGATTTTTCTGGGGGTTTTCTTTAATCAATATTTATTTAGTTATCTTCATCTACCTCCTATCCCCAGATTGCGGGTTAGGTGCATAGCATACACTGGAACAGAAAAGTAGTAGAAGAACATGATGCAAGTTGAAGATAACCCCCCCTCCCACTTTACTGTCCCCTTTTTACCCTTAAGTGAGAACTTGCTGCACTTAGAAAAATCCACCCCAGGGTTTCAAGAGACTGCGACAGACCCTCAGTGTGGTATCTCGTCAATATGGAGTTCATCCCCTGGGCAAAGCCCACAACCATGCCCCCACAAAACCCAGCCATTCACTCTATTAAGCACCTTTCTTCTCGCCTCAACCAAACTCACATTCCTCTCCTTCAGGCATTCCTTTACTGACTCATTCCACTTTTTCTTCAGTCTTCCAGCTACCAGCCATTTGATTCCCAGCACACTCACCAATATACATCTGCTTATCCAACTGACTATCATTCATCCTTTCTGTACGACCAAACCATCTCGATGTATTCCCGTTTATTCTCTCTTTTATACCTTTCTTCACACCACACAACTCCCAAATGCACTCATTCCTCATTTTATCAATTCTTCTCACATACACCACGCCTCTAAGATTGTCCATCTGAACACATTGTACCTTAGATCTATACCTCTTAATTCCAGATCATAGTTTCACTACTACTATCATTAACACGGGTAACAACAATTACCTACTCATGCAAAACTCTAGCACACTCAAAACTTTGTCCCTTTACTTCCACCAAGGATTTAATTACACCAGCCGCCTTGTTACAATTCCCAACTTTCCTACTACACTCTGCATCATCTGTTCCTATTTCATCCAACATATATCCTAAATATTTAAACTCGATACTTGTTCCAGTTGCTCACCATCTAATATGACTTTACACCACAGACTCTCCTCACCCTACTCTTATGTACATTTACTTTCAAACTCCTCCTTTTACACACCCTGCCAAACCCCTCTACCAATCCTCTCAAACTCTCTTCAGATTCACTACACAAAACCAAATAATCTGTATACAATAAGCATGGCACTCTCCACTCTCTTCCATTCTCCGTCATTCTAACACCTTCTCCTGCCACTCCTAAGACATGAAGACATAACACATCTCTGCCTCACTCTGCTCTTAATATTAAACCAATCACTTTCAACTCCATTTATTCTTACACACGCTTAACTATCGTCATCCATACTTTTGATTCCATTCAGAAGCCTACCACCAACACCATATATCATCAACACCTGCCACAGAGATTCCCAAATAATCCTGTCATACGTCTGTTGCAAGTCTATAAAACCTAAATACAATTTATTCTTCTCTCATTTTCTCAATCATTTGTTTCAATGTAAAAATTTGTTCCACATATCCTCTACCACTTCTAAGTTCTCCTTGTTCTTCACCAATCAGTCCTTCAGTCACTTGACATAATCCTTCTACCAAAATACCATCATATATCTTCCCTACAACACTCGATAAACTAATTCCCCTTTAGTCCCTACAGTTCCCCTTATCACTCTTACCCTTATATATTGATACTATTACTGCTCTCCTCCAATCCCTCGGAACTATATCCTCCATAAACTCTTTGGTGCACAACTTCCACAGCTTAGTTATAAATATAGTAATTGGTTAAATTTTTTTTTCAAATTTTAAAAGATATATTATAATGTTTTGATAATTTGATTTTCTTCTGCTATTCTAACTTTAAATTTCATTATCATAAGGTTATGATATATATGGGTCAGTTCAAATGAAATCGACTAAAGTCCTAAAAAGTTCCCAGGTCACCATCTCATATTTTGATGAAAACTTGCTATTATGAACCTTAATTCCAAATATGAAAAATCTCCCAAGTTTGAATGAAATATTCCTATGCAGTCCAAAGTTTGGGCCCTTTGAAATTTGGGTTCCTGCCTCTTCTTTTATTCTTTACAGGTTCAAATTGATCCAGTGATTTTCAACAGTTTTTGGGAGAGCCTATCTTCATTTTCAAGCGAGATAGAAAGCTGGAATTGCTACCCTGAGTTACTTTTGCCTGTTATTTCAGAATATGACATTGAAATTGAGATGAGATGAAGCACTTATATGTTATGAACATGCAAAAAATGAATTTTTGTTCAGTTTGACACTTTTTAAAGATTTTAACCATTATTGTCATTTGGATTACAAATTATAAGCAGATGCAAAATTATGTCATATTTACTCTGTGATTAATAGTCATCCAAAAATGGTCAAACTAGAAAACTACCCCCTTGAGTCACCATTTTGGGGGCCCTGGGTGACTATGCAGATAGTGATGACAATGAAATTTACTCAGCATATAGAAGGATGTATAAACTTCAATTGGTGGAGATATAATTATCTCAACTAAATTCCTTCAGTTAAAACTATTAAGTGAAATAAGCTGTAATTTCAAGTCTTTTCTATCAGCGGCTGTCAGGTTCTTATGATGGTATACTGTACATATCATAATCATGTATGAAAGCACTGTGAGTGAGCATTTTCAAATATATTCGTTGCATATATTTTAAATTCTACAGTAAAGCTGCATAATTTCCAGTCAATATTGCATACATTCTGATTAACCTGAGGCATATTTTCAGCAATTTTTTTTAATTAGTAGATTGAAAAATGTTTTTGAGAATGCAGTTTATTAAATTTAAATAAATTATATTAATACAAAAATGTAGAGTTTACTACTAACAAGTTTTTATCAGGACACTAACAAAGCTTGTAAGGTAAAAGAAAATATTTTGTGTTGGAGAAAATTTTTTAAGTTCATATACATGAAATCGCCTTCAACTTCATATACAGTATGGAAATGGGTAATGTGTTAGCTAACATTCATTCGGTATATTCAGTTAGTCCTTTTAAAAATTGTTGCGGCAAATAAGTAAATTTCATCATTTAAATCAGTCTTCTGATTTTTTCAAACATTTGTGAGATATGTCTAAAACATCCTTCCCTGGGCAGTCATCACAGAGATGCAACATGCAGTCTCTTGTTATCAGTGCTACACATTTTTTCAAGTATAGCCTTGTATGTTTCAGTCCCAGGAAAAGCTGCTGTCATGAGTTTGACATTCTGGTGTATCTGACAAACATATACTGAGTGCATACCAGAGGCAGTTACTTACTGCCTTGCACCAAGTTGGACGTAGTATACAAAACTTAGAGAATCCCACCTTGTCATCTGGATACCTTTTAGTGTACTCTAGATATAGTTCTTTCAAATTATTCAGGATAAGGCGTTTTTGCTTATAAATCTGGCCAGCATCTGTCTTCACAGCAATGCAGTCTTTCTTACCAGGACACATTCTTGTGAATTCATCATCCTGATAATGAGCAATTACTCTCTGCACAATGTTCTCTGACAGAGTTTAACTCATCTTAGGTGGTACATCAGCTAGCATGTCATTATATTTCTTTTCCTGGCACGTTTTACAAAGTAAATGCTGACACCAAATTCCTCTGCAGTCTTCTCTTGAAACCAACTCTCAGGTGCTAAAGTAAGAAACCTTATTTTCTCACCGCTATTTTGGGCACCCCAGATCTTTAAATGTGTCATTAGGCATTCCAAGTCCGAACCTTGACAGCATTCAATATCCTCTTCTGGGGATTCAATGGAAGCAAATGGCACATTAAGGGCACATACACATTTTGCTGTCACTGCAGAATGCATCTGATGGTTTTCTTTTGGCATAACCAACTCTGTCTCGAACACTAACATGTTTAACAGTATCATTAAGAGAATGCAATGACAGTTCCTGGCTTTGAAATTCTTCACCCAAGGCGAACTGATCTTCACAACCCTTTTCTACTTCAGAAGTTCTTTCCAAACATGTGCATAACTTTTGGACAGGTTTCAAGGTTTGGAACTTTTGTGCAGTATCTTCATCAATGATCAGCAGAGATTCTGTAAAAAAAACGCATTATACCCAACCAATAAATCAACGATGACTGATTACTATATTATGTTCTACAGAAAATAAAAAATGGAGAGTTCATGCTTAATCTAACTGCATGTTATTGAGACACTGAAAAGCACATTCAATGAATAAAATTCAATGATTAAAGCTTTAAGTTTACATATTAGGTTTTGAAAAAACCTTAAGTGTCACTTACTTGTAATATGCTTCCTGTGAACTGCAAAAAAGGTCAACACAATGCTTCCGAAGACTTTCGTAACGTGGCAGATATACCTTCTCATGATGAAAGCACACTTTGTCACCATCTTGAAAAGTTGGTGGTCACATCTCCTCTCCATCAAGTTTTTATCATTTTGATTAACGTCGGCCACATTCAGTAGTACATGGTACGATTGTTCACTTTAAATCTAATTCTGTAATAAGCGAAAGTTTTAAAACTATTTATCTGAAGGTGAGTGTAAAATCTTTATTGTTATTTTTTTTATTGTTGTGCTTAGCTTTGATACAATAGAGTATATATATATATATATATGTTTATTTGTTGAAAATAGTATAAAATTTATGGTACAATTGTTCAATTTCAATTCTGTAATAAGCGAAAGTGTAAAAAAGTACACTTTTCACAGTAAAAGTTTCTATAGTAGTAGTTCAGTTGAGATAACTATATTTACACAAATTGAAGTTTATACATCCTTCTATATTCTGAGTAAATTTCATTTTCATGACTAAATACATAGTCATCTAGGGCCCCCAAAATGGTGACCCAAGGGGTAGTTTTCTATTTTGACCATTTTTGGTTTCATCTCCTTACAATTTCTTACCCAATTAACAATAATAACAGAATATTTCACATAGATGTAATAATGATCCCACAGCCTAAGGTCAAAATCCTTTAAAGGGTTAAACACTGAACAAAAATTAATTTTTTTGCATGTTTATAACATGTAAGGGCTTCAACTCAGCTCGATTTCAATGTCATATTCTGAAATAACAGGCAAAAGTAACTCGGGGAAATAACAAGCAAAAGTAACTCAGGGTAGCAATTTTCAGCTTTCTATCTCGTTTGAAAATGAAGATAGGCTCTACCAAAAACCATTGAAAATCATTGTATTAATTAGATCGTGAAAAAAATGAGCATGACACCCAAATTTCAAAGGGTCAAAACTTTAGACTGCATAAGAATATTTCAATCAAACTTGGGGGATTTTTCATATCAGGTACTAAAGTTCATATTAGCAGGCTTTCTTCACAATCTAGGATGCTAACCTGAGAGCCACTGGTTAATCTCATTTGAAGGGATTCTTATGCATTTAAAAAAGTGAATTAATAGTTACATAATTGTCTGTTTGAATGGATACATAGTTTCATAAACAAACCATTGTAATTTGCTGATTTTTTTAAAAATAATAATGATGATGATGGCAGCTTATTACATTTATTATTAATGTTTATGTATTTGCATATGTTCAAAAACAAACTTAGTATAGAATAGATATTTTAAGATCAAAATGAGTGTTATATTTTCGAAATATTTTATTTATATTTTTTGTTCTTTAGGCAATACCAATAATCCTGGAAGGTAAAGATGTTGTGGCAATGGCAAGAACCGGTAGTGGCAAAACGGCTGCGTTTTTGGTGCCACTTTTTGAAAGATTAAAAATGCATTCATCTAAAGTTGGCGCAAGAGCTTTGATTCTTTCACCTACAAGAGAGTTAGCTCTTCAGGTAAGAAATATTTTTTCATGAACTAAACACACAAGTTGATAAAAATATTTTCTCAATTTTTAATTTTTTCTACAAATTTTTATTTATTTATTTTTGTTTAGTACATTTAGTAAAATTAGAGATACGGCAAAAAGACCGTACAAAATTATTTTTCTTTATTTATGACAAAATCTTTTAAGAAATTGGTTATACATAAATAAATTCTCAACTTATTCTATGGTTGTTAATTTAACACCTTAATGCTTAATTAACATGCGCTAGTCATTTAATTACATTAATCACGCTATCGCATTAATGTAACTAATCAATTTAACTTAAAATTTTATTTACATTTAATTTAATTTTATTAACATTTGACAATTTTTTCAGCATTTTTTAACTTTTCATAATTTTTCGAGGCGAAAATTGAAAATTCTTGTAAAATAGATTAAATATACTTGTATTTCCAAATAGTCATATGTAAATAAATTTTATTTTATTTTTTATTTTATTTATGAGGAATCTTAACTAATATCTTTATTTATTTGCCCTTTTTTTTGTTAAAGACATTGAGTTTCGCAAAAGAATTAGGAAAATATACAAATTTAAGAGCTGCATCAATTCTAGGAGGTGAAAAAATGGAAAATCAGTTTGCAGCTATTCATGAATACCCAGATATCATTATTGGTACACCAGGAAGGTAAGAGATTAGGTTGACTACCTATTATTGTTATTATTATTATTATTATTATTATTATTATTATTATTATTATTATTATTATTATTATTATTATTATTATTATTATTATTATTATTATTATTATTAGCAAGGAGAAAGTAATAGGTAGAGTGAGAAAGTTGAAGAATGGTAAATCTGCAGATGTAGATGAAATTACTGGTGAAATGATCAAGAACGGAGGCGAGATGGTGATTGATTGGATTTGGAAGTTGTGTAATAAAGCGTTTATGGAGGGTATAGTCCCGAGGGATTGGAGGAGAGCAGTAATAGTACCCTTATATAAGGGAGATAAGAGGAACTGTAGAAATTATAGGGGAATTAGTTTATTGAGTATTGTAGGGAAGATATATGCTGGTGTTTTGGTCGAAAGAGTGTGTCGAGTGACTGAAGGACTGATTAGAGAACAAGGTGCGTTTAGAGTGGTAGAGGATGTGTGGATCAAATCTTTAAGTTCATTAAAACAAATGATTGAGAAAATGAGGGAGAAGAAGAATAAATTGTATCTAGGTTTTATGGATTTGCAACAGGCGTATGATAGGGTTAATAGGGAAGCTCTATGGCAGGTGTTAGTGATATATGGTGTTGGTGGTAGGCTTCTAAATGGAATCAAAAGTATGTATGACGATAGTGAGGCGTGTGTAAGAATAAATGGTGTCAAAGGTGATTGGTTTAGTATTAATAGCGGAGTGAGGCAGTTGTGTTATGTCTACTTGGTTATTCAATTTGTATATGGATAGGTTCTGAAAGAATTAGAGGTGGTGGCAAGAAATGGTGTTAGAATAATGGAGAATGGAGATGAGTGGAGGGTTGTGTGGCGAATCTGAAGAGAGTTTGAGAGGATTGGTAGAGAGATTTGGCAGGGTGTGTAAAAGGAGGGGTTTGAAAGTAAACGTAGATAAGAGTAAGGGTATGATTGTGAGTAAGGACAGTCCTCGTGTGAAGCTATGTTAGATGGTGAGCAGCTGGAACAAGTGTCTGAGTTTAAATATTTAGGGTATGTTGGATGAGAAGGGAACGGATGATGCAGAGTGTAGTAGGAAAGTTGTGAATGGCAGGAAGGTTGCTGGTGCAATTAAATCGTTGGTGAATGTAAAGGGACTAAGTCTTGAGTGCTCTAGGGTCTTACATGAGGGTATGTTGTTACCTGTGTTATTGTATAGTAGTGAAACTATGGTCTGGAATAAGAAGTATAGATCTAAAGTTCAATGTGTTCAGATGGACAATCTTAGGGGCATGCTAGGTGTGAGAAGAATTGATAAAATGAGGAATGAACGTATTAGAGAGTTGTGTGGTGTGAAGAAAGGGGTAAACGAGAGAATAAATGAAAGTATGTTGAGATGGTTTGGTCATGTGGAAAGGATGAATGATAGTCGGTTGGCTAAGCGGATGTATAGTGGCGAGTATGTTGGGAGACCGAAGAAAAAGTGGATTGAGTCAGTGAACGAATGTCTGATGGAGAGAAATATCAGTTTGGCAGAGGCGAGAATAAAGGCATAATAGGAGGAATGGCGGGGTTTTGGTATGGGGGCATGGTGTGGCCCATTTGGGCCAAGGGATGAACCCTACATTGACGATTTACCATAGTGAGGGGTCCATCGCGGTCCCAGTGAAGTCCTAGGGTGGATTTTGTCTGCACGAGCTCTCACTAATTAATGGTACAGAGGGGGCGGTAAGGCTGGGCTTTCTTTTCGACTTTTGTCATATTCTTCTACTGCTTTTTTTTCCGATGCATGACACGCACCTTACCCCCAGTCCTGGGAAAGAGAGGTAGGTGAAGAAGAAGAAGAAGAAGATATATATATATATATATATATATATATATATATATATATATATATATATATATATATATATATATATATATATATATATATATATATATATATATATATATATAGTATATATATATATATATATATATATATATATATATATATATATAAATACCAAACCACTACAGTACATGTTCAAGCAATCTCTATTGCCTGAATTATCCCTCTTATCTTTAACTTTTCCTTCCTTTGATCCAATCTTCAATCCTTCAACACCTTCACCTGAAATAGAAGAGAGAACATAAGATCAATTTGATCAATTGCTACGCATAAAGTGAGCTCACTCTTCTAGAGAGTCCAAATTTTTGTTAGTCCTTGCTTTATAAACCACGCGAATGAGAGCGAGATTGCTAATTTGATCCCATAAATATTAAAAATAATTAAGATTAAAAGAGGAGAAATTAATTATTTTCTTATTAGTGAAGCGTAAATTATTATTATTATTATTATTATTATTATTATTATTATTATTATTATTATTATGATTATTATTATTATTATTATTATTATTACTATTATTATTATTATTATTATTTCTTTGGTGAATTCAAAGAGACTTAAGTCTTGAGTGCACTATTGTTCTGCATAAGGGTATGTTGCTATCGGTGTTAAAACTTAAATGTATAGCAGCAAAATTATAGTATGGAATAAGAAGTATAGATCTAAGGTGCAATCTGTTCAGATAAAAAATCCTAGAGGCGTGTTAAGTGTGAGAAGAATTGATAGAATAAGGAATGAGTGTGTTAGAGGACTGTGTGGTGTGAAGAATGGCGTGAATGAGAGAATGAATGATAGTATATATTTAGTGTATTAAGATGTTTTGGTCATATGGAAAGGATTGAGTCAATGAAGGGATGTCTGAAGGAGTCGAATGTGAATTTGGTTCAAGCGAGAAGAATGTTGTATAATAATAGTAAATGACTGTTTTTTTTGATGGGGCAACATAGTGGGCCTGACCCAGGGGATGAATCCTAACATAACATTAAAGATGATACCACAGTGGGGGTCTGTCGCAGTGCTGTGAAACCCTAGGGTGGATTTTTGACTATGACGGGCTCGCACTTAATGGTATGGGGGTGGAGGGCTTTCCTTTCGACTTATGGCATGTTCTACTTAAACATTCTGTTTCCAGTACATGTAGAGAGGGATAAAGAAAGATTTATATATATATATAGAATATATATATATATATATATATATATATATATCTATATATATATATATATATATATATATATATATATATATAAAAATATCACACAGTCACGGAACCCTCCCATTTGCAAATTTTGGTCGAAGTCATACCCCGCAATTCGTTCACAGATTTTCAGTTGATACGCTCCAGCTGGACTCTATTCGATGCCGTCATTTCTCCTACTTTACCACCTATTACACCTTTAAAAGATTATCCTATTATCTTATCCGAATCTTCCCAATTTTTAGTAGTAACTCTATTTTCTCTTGTTTCAAGAAGTGAATGTTCTTCATAATATTTGATTTTGTTACGTAATACTAGGACTTTATAATGCAAGGATGTAATTTTGTTTAGTTTTTGTTTATTTTTAATTGACTGAATATTCATTTCTCTATTCAAATCTTCTTTTGATGTTTGAAATATGTATGTTCCAGGACCTGCCCATGGTGCTGATTTTTTCAACCCAGTGTGGCCACTTTGTGAGCCGTTGGGGTCCTGTACACTGACTCAAAAATATATATATATATATATATATATATATATATATATATATATATATATATATATATATATATATATATATATATATATATATATATATATATATATATATATATATATATATATATATTTATATATTTTTATATATTAGTAGTAAACACTGAACTGAAATTTCTGAAGTTCCGGCCGAAACTGGGAATTAGCCGAATACAAAAAATTCAGGCCGGAACCGGAATTTCTTATGAACTTTCCTTTAACTATAAAGAAATGTAAAAAAAAATATTTTCTATAACTTTCAACATAAAATCTTATACTTGGTACAACGCCACTTCATGAACATATGGAAAATCATCATTGAAAAGAATATCTGGAAGTCCAAAATTTTAATAGTATAAGGGAGAGTCTTGTATTTTCTAGAACAGGGGAAACCACAAAAGAGAAGTTAGATCCAAGCTGTGTATATATGGGAGCTTTTAGAGAGTTTTTCCTAAAAATGATTTAATATCAATGACCCCAAATCACAGAAAATAACGAATTTTATCGCAATGAGTAACTGGTCATTCATAGTCACAGAAGAGAAGGGATTCATAGAACTTATTGCCCATCTTCAACCAAAATATCTTATTCTGAGTAGAAAATATTTTGTGAAAATGTTACCAACTTCATATAGGAAATTGAGATCAGCAGTATTCAAGAGAAGTTATCTCCAAGGCTGATCAGAGATAATTTACTACAGATGTATATAGAGATGCTAAATAATTCAAGCGACTTATTTACTTTTTAACTGCACTCTGGCTTACCAGCGAGTTTGAAAAAATGGGACTGTGTACTTAGAGAGTATTTCCCAGGTTCTCATTCTGGAATTAAATCACAATGAGTTTTGAAATTACGATGAATAATTGGGAAATTCCTCCTAATAAAACCATCCATTCGATCCTTCGAGATGGAGCATATAACATGAAACTTGGAACTGACTTATGATACACAAGTTTTTCTTGTTTTATTCAAAAACTTCAATTTATTAAAGATGCCTTATTTTCTCAAAGAACAGTGTGATTTAATTATTAAAAATGTAGGAATATTTGTACACATTTCAATCATTCCAGTTTTTGAGCTGTAATTAACTTAGAAGAATACAAAGAGAGACTTGGATCCACATCTTGTAAGCCCACTTATGCTGCAATTCAAGATGTTAAAACAAGGTGGAATAGCACATATTTGATTCTAGAAAGAACTAAATGTTTGTTTTGAAAAGACTGCAAGTTTATATTATAGAACAATCAATCATTTTAACTTTGACTGCTATTAAATGGCAAATACTTGAAAAATTTTTAAGTTTTGAACCATTTCTTATGGTTACGGAAACTATAAGGCAAATGAATTATATCATCAATTATTCTACATATTAGAGCTCTCCAGCATATATCTCTCAAACTCTGAGGATGACAGCAGAGAATAAAGAAGAGCTGAAGAAGGCATTAGAGTTTAGATTTATGAATAAAAAGGAAGAGAAAGGATCAATAGGCATATATCAAAAAAACAAGATAATTGTTTTAAATACTGTAGTAGACCCAAGATACTAACTGACTTATTTTCTAATGAATAAGAGAATGAGTAAAAAATGGATGCATGAAGAAAAACAGAGATAATTGAAGCTAGAATAGTATTAGTAGTAGTAGCAGTATTAGAAGAAGGTCCAAGTGATGATTCCTTACCTCACAAACGAGCATATTCACTATAAACTTAGATTTGCCAAGTACCTCAAAATCATCAGGAGCTTTAAGAAAAGAAATTACTGCAAAGTTACTTTGAAGAAAGTGAAAGTGACAGCGAGTCAGTTGGTGTAAAAAAGAAAATCAGTGGCTCTTCAAAAGGTGAAACTCTTAAAGAATTGAAATTTTTTTACCAGAAAAATAAATTTCTAATTTGGGAAAAGAAGAATTCTTATTGGTTGAAAGTGAACAAAGCTAAATCCCAAATATAGTAGCAGCAAGTGTATTTAGTCAAACATTACTCTCATGTTCAGTCCCCTCCATATACTCAGAGAAATTATTTTCATTTTCAAAAGCAGGAAATATTTTTGAGGAAAAACGTTTAAAAATATTGCCCAATACTGATGAACAGTTTTTCTTTTACTTCACCACAATTCAGAAATATTTTCAAAAGTGTTTGGGCGAAAGCATCATATAATCCTTGGTTCCGGGCCGGAACCGAACCGAAAATGTTAGATTCCGGATGTACCGAATTCCCTTACACTAATATATATATATATATATATATATATATATATATATATATATATATATATATATATATATATATATATATATATATATATATATATATATATATATATATATCAAATATATATATATATATATATATATATATATATATATATATATATATATATATATATATATATTGTAATGTTTGCTATCTTCCATAAAGTTTTTCTAAAATTTATTAAAAATATTATTAATAATAATTATTATTATTATTATTATTATTATTATTATTATTATTATTATTATTATTATTATTATTATTCATTTTGTAATGTTCTCTACAGATTTTCTCACATTTGCGTAGAAATGAATTTAAAACTAAATAGCGTTGAATATATTGTGTTTGATGAAGCTGATCGTCTTTTTGAAATGAATTTTGAGGAACAGATGAATCAAATCCTTTATGAGCTTCCCAGAACCCGACAAACGCTCCTTTTTTCTGCTACTCTTCCTTCGAAAGTTGTAGAATTTGCTCGCGCAGGACTTAGTGACCCCACCCTTATTAGGTATCAAGTCTGAAATTGTTTTAATACAATATATTTGATCATTTGGTTTAAAATTTCTATCTGAAGATGTAAATCTTAGTAGTATTTAAATATTTTTATGATGCTAATGAAACTCCTTTAGTGATAGTTTGTTTATAAATTGTCAAAATATGAAAATAGTTAATTATTTAAATTTTTGTTTTCTAGAGTATTTAGCATTTATCAAAATTATGAATTGACTTTTTTTTTTTAAAGCCAATTCATTCAACTTTATTTTTTTTGTCTTAAAAAACCTAAGAGATACGCACATACCTGGTAATTGATTGGCCTAAAAGTTACAGGTAACTTTTTTTTTATTTATTTATTTTTTTTATATTTTTTTGGTATAAACTGTACGTTTGAAATTTTAGACTCGATGCTGATAAGAAATTATCAGAGAATTTAAAATTGGCGTTTTTCAAACTTAATACGGAAGATAAACTTCCTTTTCTTCTTCATCTTCTTGAAAATGTTATTCCGAAGAATGAACCTACAGTTTTATTTGTTCCTTCAAAACATCATGTCGAATTTTTCTACGAAGTAAGTCTTATTTTTTATATGGGATCCTATAAACCTTTTTGAGTACTTGTTAAATTATTATTATTATTATTATTATTATTATTATTATTATTATTATTATTATTATTATTATTATTATTATTATTATTATTATTATTAGGGTAAAGAAGGTAAAGGGGAGGGTAAGAGAAAAGAAAGAATTTTTATTATTTATTTTTATTTTTTCTTTCCAGCTATTGACTATGATTGGGCTTTCAGCGTCTTTCATTTACTCATCTTTAGATGCTTCAGCCAGAAAAATTAATATTGCCAAATTTCGAGCTAAAAAAGTTAATTTATTAGTAGTTACCGACATCGCTGCAAGAGGTCTCGATATTCCTCTTTTAGATCACGTTATAAATTTTAATTTTCCGCCAAAGGCCAAGTTGTTTGTTCATCGTGTTGGTAGAGTTGCTAGAGCTGGAAGAACAGGCACAGCTTATTCGTTTGTATGTCCTGATGAAATGGCCTATCTGCTAGAGCTTAACATGTTTCTTAGTGAATCTGTTAAACTTTGTCCAGTTGAGACCCTAAATGTATCTTCACCATGTGATAAAGACGATTGGGACAAGAAACTTGGTAAAGTTCCTAGGGAAATTTTGGAGGAGAATGAAGACTTTATTAAAAGCAAGCTGGAACAAAACCCTGATTTGGTAAATATTTTTCCTTAATATTTAAAATTTTCAATGTTTCATGGCGGAAAGAGAAAATTCGAGACATTGGTAGTTACATTGAAGCAAAGAGAGAAGAGTAAATTATATTAGATTTTATGAATTTGCTACATTTTCATACTGACAGGATTAATAGGGAGCTCTGTGACAGGTGTTAACTTGCATACGTTTAATTCCATTCAGAATTAAAAGTGTTGATAGTGAAGCGTGTGTAAAAATTAGTTAGTGAATTTTTTAATAACGAAGTGAGGCAGGGATGTGTTATGTCTCCATGGCAATTTAATTAATAAATAGATGGAGTAATGAAAGAATTTAAGGTAAGGTTGTCAGGGGAGAGTGTTAGACTGTTAGAAAATTGTTGAGAGTGGAGGGTACCTTGCTTATTGTATGCAGATGATTTGATTTTGTGTGGCGAGTCTGAGGTAAGTTTAAGAGGTTTGTGTGTGTATATGAAGGGGGGGTCTGAAAGTAAATATAGATAAGAGCATGGTTATGGTGATATGTGAGGAGAATCTGAAGCGAGAAATCATGGTGGATAACTGGAACAATTGTGCATCTGAGTTTAAAAATTTAGGCTATTTGTTGGATGAATAAGGTAGTAGGAAAGGTGAGAGTGGTAGGAAAGTGGTTGGAACAATTTTTTTTTTTTTTTTTTTTTTTTTTTTTTTTGCACGAGGTTTTCTTGTGATTACGGAATTGGTCCTCAGCATTCCAGCGCAACTGCCTGGAAAAGACTACCTTGACTTATCCTACTGTCTCCTACTTGCTCACTCATGAACACAATGTTTATGGGATCCCAAACTTTCCAGTTTTTTCCAAATTTTACCCTCAATCCATTCATCATCTCTTCATTTAATTAATTGTTATTTACCGTACTTCTTTTCTTTCTGAAATAGGTGTTCTTCATAACATATGATAGCCCATTTAAATCTTCCATAAATTCATTTTAGTGTGGGTAGAATCCCCCGAGTTGATCTGACTAGGTCTGGCAGTTTCACAGTGATTCAGGATTATGCTTACGTAAAAGAAAGTTTGAAAAGGTCCTGAAATTAAAGATGAGTTGTAATTATAAATGCTATTGACTGTCCTTTTTAACTTACAGATGAGATTAAAGCAAAGTGCGGATAATGGTTATCAAAAGTTTAGAAGGACTTGCCCTCAACCTTCTCGCTGGGCATATAAAAGATTGAAGGATGAACTATGGGGCGAGGATATCGGATTTCATCCTCTGTTCATCGATTATGTTGAGAAGCCATTACAAAAGAAAAGGATTGAATTGCTTGAAAAGTTAAAGAATGTTCGTCCTAAACTGGTAAGCTATGGTTTTTATTATTTTTTGTACCAAGGTATAGATTTTTTTTTTTTTTTTTTTTTTTTTTGTTTACATCTCATCTATTCTTTGTTAATAAATATTGTCTCCTATTTTCAGACTATTTTTGAGCTGAATTTCAAAAACGATAAGAAAAATAAAGGTTCGACGTCTTTTATGCAACAGAAACGGAAACTAGACACGGAAAAAATTGAATATTTTCACGGTGAAAGGAAAAAACAAAAGGAATTAGCAGAAAGTAATATGAAGCGTGAAATCCAGGTATTATTATTATTATTATTATTATTATTATTATTATTATTATTATTATTATTATTATTATTATTATTATTATTATTGTTAAATGTAGCAGACACTATATACTTACTTTGGGGTACGCAGTTGTTACTTCTCTCCTCTTGTATCCCTTCTTTTGTGATATTGGACGCAAGTATTTCTCTCCCTTTTATATCAATAGATGAAGTAGGTAGGACACAATTACGATGAATGTTGTAAAGTCAAATTGTCGCCCTTTTTGGTACGACCATTAAATCGAGTCAATGGTTCGGATGAACACCAACAGCAATTCAAGCATGAAAGGCGCCCCACACACTCATGTATACTACCCAGCCGTAATTCTCACAACCACCACTGAGCGAACATTCACACATTAACCTATCAGTTGCACAGTTGATACAGATGACGTTTTTATGTGTCCTGTAATATTCTCTCCCTTTTTGTTGATGCAGTTGATGCAGATAAAGTTATTTATGTGTCCTGGAATAATCTCTCCCTTTTTGTTGAAACAGTTGATGAAGATAACGTTATTTATCTGTCCTGGAATAATCTCTCCCTTTTTGTAAAGTCTCCTCTTGTTGATGTGATGACTATATCTTGTCGAGTCTTATTATCTTATTAATATTTATATGTACTATAATTTGTTTAAATCTTACTAATAAAAGTAATTTTAATAATATATAATTCTTAAAAATATATCTCAGAGGCTTGCAGTCTCTGCTCTGTAAAAGAAAATAAACAATATTATACATTGTTTATTATATCTGAATCCCTATCCACTTAATATTAATTCCCTGAACAAATGCTAGCCATTTGTTGCAAGGTTACCTTCACCATAAAATATTTACAAGTTGTTGCTCCTCTCTGCAACCCACTCTTCCTCTCTTGCATTACCTGAAACAGTAACATTCTATCAATCTTATACTCTTCTCTTTTCTCTTTCTCAATCTTTTTATTTTTCTACATAGTGAAACATATTATCACCCTTAACACCTGTTTTAGTCAATATATCCGCTATCTGTTCTTTTGTGCTAATCCACTCAATCTTTCCTATCTCTCCTCTCTCCATCATTTGTTTAATTGATGCTATGTCTATTCTTAACCGTCTGCTCAATACCCCTGTTGTTGACTTTAACGCTCTCTCCAGTGTTTTACTATCCGTCTTTTTATGAATACCAATATCTTTCACACCTGTGATTTCCTCCCATATCCTTTTTATGTAAACGGCATTTTCTGCTGCTTCTCCTAAACTCAAAGCTTCCGCCTCAATAGTTGATTTAGCTACTCTTTTTGCAACCTTTGATTTCCACAATAAAGGACATCTTCTTCCATTCTTGTCTACCATACTCAAGATGTAACCAATTTGGGAATTTCCGTTTCCCACGTTATTGAAAGAAGCATCCGCATATACCTCAATCTTTAACTCCTTTCCTAGTTTCTCTAGGTCTATTTTTACTTCTTTATCTTCCATCTTTCTAACCACTTTAATCGCTTTTCTGATGTCAGAGGTATTTCCTTCTTTAAATTTCTTACTAAGCCAACTGACTTCTACTGCTAAATCTGGTCTAGTATGCTGTGACAACCAGTTTATTCTTCCTATTAAAGCTCTGTATTCAGTCATTTCCTCTCCTGTGAGATTTCTCTCTTCTTTAAACCTCTTTCTTTCTGGACATTCTATTCCTTTAACATTTCCTCTCCTGTGAGATTTCTCTCTTCTTTAAACCTCTTTCTTTCTGGACATTCTATTCCTTTAACATACTTAATTTGATCCATTTTTATGTGCTCTTTCTCTTGTTGAATATTCACTCCCACATATTTAAACCTCTTTGTTTCCTCTACTCCCACAGTAATTCTATTTTTTAAACTACTGATTACCTGTTTTTGAAAGTCCTCATCTCCGCCGTAACAAAAATCATCTACGGGAGCACATGATCCCTACAAGTTTACTATTCTTTGTCCAATAAAAAACTGTTGGTTCTATTTGACACCTTTTCCTCCCAATTCTTCCAGTATTTCTACTATACTATAATACCATGCCTTTGTAGTTGCATCCCTAAGACCATAAACAGTCTTTCGAAGCTTCCATAGCTCTTCACTCTTTCGCTTCTTTAGGTGGGAGCTGTAAATATATTCCTCTTAATTTCAGTTTCCTTTGTAAATAAGCGGTTTTACATCTAGTGTTTCATACCCCAGCCTTGTGATTAATAATGCTCAATGTACCTTTAAAATCAGCTGAACACGTAGGTGCATCATTCAATTCATCCAATCTTCTGTTCCTCTAGAATCCTCTGCAACCAACCTTGCCAAATGTTCCTTTTCCATCTTTATTTTGTTATGATCCAACCTTGTGGACAATAACTTTTTGCCCTTCTTTTTTTCTCAATTCTCATATACCTTATTCTTCTTCCCAGTTCTCAAGCTCCTTTAATTTGGCAGCCATAACCCTCTCGTCATTGATGTTTACCAGTAATATTTCTTCATTTTCAGGTATCTTACTGAAATCCTTATGTTCTCGTAGATCCAACCATGTCCTATTTCCGTTGTTAAGGTTCTCAATATTTTAGCTATCACTCCATTTACTGCTGTTTGCTTTCCCCGCTCTATTTAAGATTCTGACTTCTATTGATTCGTTTGTTAATCTATTTATCATTCTCCATCTTTCACCTTGTTTGACCTTGGGTATCCCAACCTCAATTCTTTCGGCTCCTTCCTCCTCACTCTCCTCGTCCTCTTCTTCCACCTCGTTATCCTCTCTTCTACTAATTATTAATTCTTCTTCTTCTTCTTCTTCTTCTTCTTCTTCTTCTTCTTCTTCTTCTTCTTCTTCTTCTTCTTCTTCTTCTTCTTCTTCTTCTTCTTCTTCTTTTCTTCTTTTCTTCTTTTCTTCTTTTCTTCTTCTTCTTCTTCTTCTTCTTCTTCTTCTTTCTTTCTCTTCTTCCTTTCTTCTTTCTTTCTTCTTTCTTCTTCTTTCTTCTTCTTCTTCTTCTTCTTCTCTTCTTTCTTCTTTCTTCTTTCTTCTTCTTCTTTCTTCTTCTTCTTCTTTCTTCTTTTTTCTTTTCTTCTTTTCTTCTTTTCTTCTTTTCTTCTTTTTCTTTTTTTTTCTTTCTTTTTTTTTTTCTTGTTTTCTTCTTTCTTCTTTCTTCTTTTCTTCTTCTTCTTCTTCTTTCTTTCTTCTCTTCTTCTTCTTCTTCTTCTTCTTCTTTCTTCTTCTTCTTCTTCTTCTTCTTCTTTCTTCTTCTTTCTTCTTTCTTCTTTCTTCTTTCTTCTTTCTTCTTCTTTGTTGTCTAATCTCCTCCCCCTCTACATGTTTGATTCTGGTTATGTGTACTCTCGCCACTTCTCTTAGAGTACCTCCATGTTTCACGATTATCGTCTTCCCATCCATGCCTATTACTTTAGCTGGTCCTCTCCACCTTTTTTCATTTTCTCTCTTATAGTAGACTTTATCTCCCAATTTAGCCTCTTCGATATTGTGTTCTCTTACCCTTTTCAGTAACGCTCTCCTAATTCCTTCCTCAGATTCCTGCTTTATATGTATTTCTCTTGCTTTCCTCAATGCATACATATTCTTTTCCATCATTTCACTTTCGTAGCCAGTTTCCATTTCGGTTATGCTCATTTCCCCATTTACATTACTGATTCTGGGATTACTTCCAAAAACCAACTGATTAGGAGAAAAACCTCCCTTCGTTGATAGGCAATTCTTTGCAAAGATAGTCCAATACATTGCCATTTCCCAGTCCTTGGTATCTTCCTCCATCAATTTCCTTATTCCATCTTTCACCAATCCCACCATCTTCTCGCATTTCCCATTACTCCACGGACTCTCGGCAGCCGTGCTCTTGATCTCAATCCCAAAACATTCTGTTAAAATTTTCACCTCTTCATTTTGAAATTCCAGTCCGTTATCCGAAAATATCTTACTCGGAGTTCCAAAAACTAATCCACTTAGATAACAACTTCTTCACTATTTCTTCTGGTTGTTTGTTCTTCATCCATGTCGCTTGTACAAAATTAGTCGCCATATCCACCATAACCATGAATCTTCTTCCTTCTATTTCTCCTAAATCTACAGCTATCATCTCATTGAACTTATGTGCCATAGGAAAACCAACTACCGGCCTTGGAGGTGTCTTTTTATATTTGAGACATACCACACATTTCTCACAAATATTTTTCAATTCTTCTCTTTTCCTACCTTTATTATTCTCAAAATTCTCTTCTTGTTTACAACCAGTTTCTATTAACTTCCATAATTTGTCATTACTACCATGACCAAATCTGTAATGTAGTTTTTCTGCTTTTTTTTGTATCTCCTCCATATATCATTAATCCACCTTTTCTATCCATACATCTTCTAATTTTTTTTTCTTTTTTATTAGAGGCATCCTTAAGTGATTTTTAATATCCAATTTACATTTCAATGTTGCCAAGATTTTTTAGTTGAACCTCTCTTCTTTCAACATCCATTATCAATCCCATATTCACCATTGCCTCTCTACCTATTAAACAAGGCACGTCACCGTTAATAACTTCTGTTCTTATCTTTACTCTTAAACTACCAATCATACAAGGTATTTTCAAAACTTTTGTCGCCTCATATTCACTTTCTCCGAATATGAATTTCCTTTCTGACTTCTCTTGTTCTTTATTCATCACTCTCACATCTTCTGCTGATAATCTCATCACAATCTTTGCTAGTCATAATTCTCCACATACTGATTTATTACAACCAGTATCTAAGATTCCATCTATTTCTTCTAACTCTAAGTTGTCTTCTCTTTCCCCCTCATACTTTGTCCATAATACTCTCTTTTTCTTCAACGTTTTTCTCTTTGTTTTTGTTTCTCCAATTATTAGGACATTCTCTAGCAAAATGTGTTTTTGCTTGGCATATATAACAAGCATTATTTCTTCTATATCCCTCTTTTTCTTGATAGTCTCTCGTTTTCCATTTTTCTCTATTGTTCTCATAAACGTTTCTCTTCCATCTTCCTTCTTTTTGTATTTTCTCCTCTCCAACCCATTCTTCTTCTTTTTTAAGGGTATTTTCTTTATTGGTTTCCTGAAATATTCTACCAAGTACTCCTTTAACGTTTTCATATCCATACTCTTCTTGACCGCAAGCCCTCAACACATATAACTCCGTTACTCAATTTTGCTCCATGTAGTAAGTGACTTCCTTTAAGTTCCTCACTCATTTTTCCTCCACCAACTTGTTCACATTCTTTAGACACCCTTTCGTATCTAAGAATATAATCTCTCATGCTTTCCCCGGCACTTTTTTCGATTGAGAAAAACTTTACTGCCTTTTTCATTTTATCCATTTTGCTGTCCTTTTTAAATGCTTCATCTAATTTTTTCAAAATCACTTTAACTCCATCCTCTTTTGTAAGTTCCTCTCTCTTTAACTCCTTCACAGCTTCGTAAGCTCTCCCTTCTAGAGACATCCTAATTTCTACCCCTGGATATTTTACTTCTTCTGTGATAAGAAGCCAATCTTCTACTCTCTCCTTCCAGTTCTCATAATCTTCACTCTTTCCCATAAATCTAGGACATTCACAACTTCTCTTCTTTCTTCTAGCTTCCACTGTAGTTATATTTGTTTGAGCTACCTTGTCCATCTTACTTAATTCTTATGAGTGATTGAGCGTCGTCAAGATTATCAGAATTGGTAACTACGCTCTGCTACCATTTGATACATTTAGCAGACACTATACACTTACTTTGGGTTTATGTACGCAGTGGTTACTTCTCTCCTCTTTTTGTATATTCCTTTGTGATGTTGGACACAAGTATTTCTCTCCCTTTTTATCTGTTGATGAAGTCGGACACAATTACGATGAATGTTGTAAAGTCAAATTGTTATGACTATTAATCAAGTCAATGGTTCGGATGAACACCAACAGCATTTGCGAGAAAGACTACTTCAATACCACACACAAGCATGAAAGGCGCCCCACACACTCATGTATACTACCCAGCTGTAATTCTCACAACCACCACTGAGCGAACATTCACACATTAACCTATCAGTTGCACAGTTGATACAGATGACGTTTTTATGTGTCCTGTAATATTCTCTCCCTTTTTGTTGATGCAGTTGATGCAGATAAAGTTATTTATGTGTCCTGGAATAATCTCTCCCTTTTTGTTGAAACAGTTGATGAAGATAACGTTATTTATCTGTCCTGGAATAATCTCTCCCTTTTTGTAAAGTCTCCTCTTGTTGATGTGATGACTATATCTTGTCGAGTATGACTATATATAGTCATCTTTATTTTATTTTAATATTACTACTAAAAGTATTTTTACTTAAAATACAATATAAATGCAAATATATATCAGAGGCTTGCATTCTCTGGAAAAGAGGAAAAGAAACAACAATTACACATTGTTTTTTATATATTAATTCCTATCATGGTTAATATTAATTCCCTGAACAAATGCTAGCCATTTGTTGCAAGGTTACCTTCACCATAAAATATTTACAAGTTGTTGCTCCTCTCTGCAACCCACTCTTCCTCTCTTGCATTACCTGAAACAGTAACATTCTATCAATTATTATTATTATTATTATTATTATTATTATTATTATTATTATTATTATTATTTGGTCTTAGATCTGTATAACGTTTCTTTGCACTAGAGGCAACATTTAAAAAAAGTGAAATAAAATTAATGAGAAAATTTATATTACAAAGCTTGAATGAAAAGTTCTATGTTTTTGCAAGATATTTTTTTCATAACTTGAGAAACAATTGTAAAGAAAAGAGAGTACCTAAAAAGTATTTGTATATTGATTTTTTTTATTAGCCTAATGAGTCGTTGGACAGATTTTGACAAAATTTAAATATTTTTAAATTTTATTGTCTTAAATTATCCAGAGTTAGTGGTATTAGAGCTATATAGAAAATTCATTTAATATCTTGACATGATTAATGGTATATGAGCTATTTGTATAGTTAATCCCGTGCTAGAAAGCCGCCTTGTTGGAATTTAGATCGTACAACTTTCCCTTGCTTAGTGCACTGCCTGTTAATGATGGTTAATTAAGGCCTTATATACTTGCTTCAGTTAATACAAAAGTATTTTAAGATAAAAAAATTTGATTAATCGCTTCATCACCTGCCTTTTTATTATATGTTTTCAATGTTTTTTTGAGCGATATTAGTCTTTTTATAAAATTAACTCTTAATTAGAGTACTGTACAGTACAGTACTGTACCAGAAGATTTTTATAAATTGATAACAATATAGGATAATTTTGGCATATGCTTTTATAATATTGAAGATTAAATCACTTGCTAATTCTATGGATACTAAAAGTGTATGTATTGATTGATGAATTTACCTAACCTAACCTAAATATTCCTCTATTACGTTAAATGTTTATTCATTTTGAAATTAGCTTAGTTTATTTCCTTTTTATTTAGGAACAGGAACGGACTTCTCATGTCGTGGAGCCATCAGAATTAGAAGTTGCTACCACCTTTAAATCTGTGATTGGCAAAAGTGCGAAAAATAAATCAACTGGAGCTAACCTTGTACCACTGGCAAGCGGATCAAAAAATAATGAAGTCTCTAAGGACCAATTCATACCTTACAAACCTACCGATTTTCATGACGAGCAAGGGTAATTTTTTGTTCTTTTTATCTTTAACATCTTTGTTTCTCATTTACGTTTATATATAATTTTTTATTATGAGTTCTCTGGTGGAGTAAGCCAGTAATTCACACAAAAACTCGACAAACGAAGAAAAATTAAAACATTCAAAAGACTAAGTGTGACTTGCTTTGATACAAGATTTTTTTGAATGTGTAAATCAAAGATAATGGGGAGAATAAAACATTGAAGTGTTCAATACTTTATCAATAGATGCTAAGGTTAAGTCTGGAGTTGGGAGAATTGGAACGAGAAAGGATGTAACTGTGGAGAAGGACAAGTTGCGCAAAACCCTCTTCAACCCTAAGACTGAATAGTTCGGAATAACAAATTTCAAACTTTAATTGGGATAGCATAACAGTTCAGAGCGTAGAATAAGATTGCAGAGAATGAGTTAGAGTTGGAGACGAAAACCCCACGAGACTCCACCCACCCGTTCCACAGCTGCTGTACTCATTTATGGAGATATCTGTACACAGTGCAAGCATCTGGGTGGGGGTACAAAGAAATTCTAGCTGCGCCTTATTAATTAAAACCTCACTTCTAATAAGCTTTAGTGGGGAAACAATATGATCCTGTTAAGCAACATTACGATAAAAAGTAACTCCCAAGAATACAACAAACTAGTGATTGGACGATGAATCAAAATCAGCATGAAGATTCGGAAGAATTTGCACTTTTTCTGTAGTCAGTATCCTAATTATATATATATATATATATATATATATTATATATATATATATATATATATATATATATATATATATATATATATATATATATATATATATATATATATATATATATAGCATACCCTCATAACGTGCCTACCTTAACGTGTGGTGAGGGGGTTCAGATATCCCTTCTGGATATCGGCGAAATAGCACGTTTACTCTTTCAGTTTTATTTATTCTCATTTTTTTTTATCTGTATTTCCCCTTCTTTTGTTTTATTGGTTCACCTCCTCCTTTCCCCTACGTAGCTTGGGAGTAATGTACTTTTCTCCCTCTTTTGGAGTGGTCCTCCCCTTTTTTCTTCCCTTCACTTGGCCCTTATGGCTTTCCGGGTGTCTGTTCCTGTTTTGGTCCTGGGTCAGTCACCTCCATCCCCCGCGGAGAGGGTACAGGTTATAAACCGGTCCTTTCCGCCTATTGTAGGGGTCCCGAGCCTTGGGGTTGACCACTGATCCCGGGCTTCACGTTCGGGTACCATGTGGTTTCATGGGAGGGGACTGTCGCGGAGTTCCGGGGGGCTTTCCCGAATCCACATCCGCTTCCCTCCCTACGGGGTGGGGTTTCGGGGCGGGTTGTGTTGGGTTCTGGCCTTGGGCCTCCTGCAGTGTACAAGACCCTTTCCATAGGTATAGTTTCCCCTTCCCTTCCCTCTGGTATATTGTTTTTTATGTCTCATTTGTTTTATTGTTATTATTGGTTTTTATTGCGGTGGAGTAGTTTCATTAATAGGAGTTTAACTTATGTATACGCCCTTAATTAAAAATACGATTTTAAAGAAAGGCGGATTCCATCTAAAGTCGGTTCCCCCTACTGGCATTTCCCTGGCTCCTCCTAGGCCGGGACCAAGTAAGGGCTTTGATGCCCTAGTAGACGAAATGGTTCGTGCTGCTCACCATCATCCAGCGAACCTTCTTACACCCCAGATTCCTGCTTTATTAGTCGACCCTCCTCATCTTTCTGGTGAGGCTGTGTCGCAATCTGTACCTGCATTACCTCTTCAATCGCGTCACCAGAGGAATCAGGCTTCTCCTCACCCGGTGGGCCCGCCTACTCGCTACCATACGCCTCGACCCATTGAACGGCTCCACCCGGACCTCCTGGTGCCCCACTAATGACACCTATCCTTTGTACTTTTATCTCTTAGTTCGCTGACTTCACAACCTCTCACGTCTCGTAAACTACGTCCTCAGTTCGACTGATCATCAGGCTGATGAATGGTTCTCTCCTCGTTCGTGCCGCCTCTCAACATCAAAGTCAGTTATTGGTTTCTCTTATCATATTTAGGGACCTGCCGGTTGTATCCACGCCGGACGATGTACGCAATACGTCTAAAGGAACAGTGCATGCTCCGGAGGTCCGTTCCGATGATCCTGACACCATTCTCGAGCATTGTAAAAAGCGACTTATTCCGGTAACAAATGTATACCGGTTCCCTCCCCTTAAAGAGATTCCCACTGTGTCCAACCCTCGTCGTCTTCTCACTTTTAGTGTACCATTCCCTCCGACCAGGGTGAAGATCGGTTTCACCGTCCACTCGGTTCGGCCTTACATCCCGCACCTGAAGAGATGTTTCAAATGTCATAAATTTGACCATTCTCAAAAATATTGCAGATCTCCTCAGTTCATCTGTCCGAGGTGTGGTGACTCTCTCCATGCATCATACGAGAACCCGCCTTGCTGCCCAAATTGCAAGGGTTCTCATCAGGCGTCATCTATGCACTGTCCCTCTTTTTCTTTTGGAAAGGAGATTCTTGAGCAGTTCACAATACAAACAAGCTCGACGCCGTGAGGCCTCTCTTCAGCTAGGGAAAACTTTCACACCTGCCTCTCCTTGCTGCACTAGGCTGGTTTCATCACCAACCTTCTCATCGCCCTCGTGCACCTCCTGCGCCTCTACGTACTTCGCAGCTTTCGATCGGATACTATACGCACTACCGCTGTATATTTCTATCCGTAATCGAACTACCTCCCATTTCTCCTGATTACGATCAGTACTGTCGCTCATCACAACTCCCCCAGTCCTTACCCATTTCCTATGGTGGTTTCGGCTGGAAGTTCATGCGGCACTAGGGTTGTATGCTTCTCCACTTCTGTTCTTCTGATTTAGCATCCCCGTTACTGCTGCTCGACATTGACTCTCTCATGTCTGTTTCAAACGTCCGGTCCCTTGTGTTCCTGGAAACCGCTAACCGTTCTTCCTAGCATTGTGGACTCTCCTGAACGTGTCACGTCTCCTTCTGCGAGGTGCCATTACTCTTTTCACTATCGGGCGACAGATTTCTTAAAATCCTTGCCTTCTGCCCGTCCGACCGGGTCTCCTGGTGGTTTGCCCAAACGTGCCCGTCGCTCCAAACGCCATGGTGATGTGGTAAGCATTCCGTCTGTTTCGGCTATCCCAGATAGTTTATCGATCGGGCCTTGCTTCTGCATCCGACCCTCCAGTTCCTTATTCCAGCGATTCCGAGTCCTACTCTGATATCGCAATGAATGTTACCACCGACTCTACATCTTCTGAGGTTCCCCAACTTGGGATCCAGGTCCCACCCCCACTGTATCTCTGTGCTCCCTCCCGGTGAGTCCGAGTCCCCTGTTGCTCGGGGATTCCAAGCCATTGGGGGTGATACCCACTGTATCCCCTCCCTGCCTCAACCTGCTGTCCCTCTCTGCGCGGCCCTGCATGACGCGCTGAACTTTGTAGGATGTGCTTGGGCCTCCCTGTCTTTGCTGTCTTGTTCCTCCTCCTTGCCATCCCTGATGAGAGTCTGTCCATACTGAGTCTTCATCGGTGTGATAACCTGTGCCTTCTACGCCCGTCCTGACGATATTGGGGTTCCTGTCTCCCCGTTTAGAGACCATTTTCTTTACTCCTGGTGGGGGAGAGGGGGTTAAACATAGGTCTTTGACGGTCGCTCTGCAGGGTGGTTTAATCATCTCTATCTCAGATAGACCTCCAGTGTCACCTCCATGACCTTTCTTCCGCCGGCCATAAGGTGCCCCTCGTGGGCCATCTAGTGACCCGCGCCTTCGATCGACGCTGGCTTCTAAAAAGAAAGCTGAAGCCCATCGCATATCAACGATTGTAACAGACCGCCTTGCGGACTGATCGCTCCGTCTTCTTTCTTCAATGACTAAGTTTCTTCAATGGAAATGCCGTGGTTACTACCCGAACTTCGAAGAGTTGGGTAGACTTATTGAATTGCATACTCCAAAGGCCATCTGCCTCCAAGAATTGCAACTGCGTAACCGTGCTTTTCTGCCGCCGTCCAAATATAGGTTGCCTCTCGCTTCCCAAAATCGTTCCGCTAATATTCCACCAATCTCTGTTCTCACATGTCTCACCCATATCCGTATTATCTTAACTTGTTCCATTCTCGCACCATATCCCACCCATATCCATTTTCTAAATTTGTCTCTAAATACCTTGCGCCTAGTTGCAGTTACACGAGAAAGGATCTTTTCGGACTGTTTCGAAACCTCCCTCCGCCCTTGTTTGTTTTGGGGGACTTCAATATTCGCCACCCCATGTGGGGTGACTCAGTTTTGTCCCTTAATGCGGATTGGCTGTTGGGTGTTTTGCAGAGTTTTTCTTTGGGATGCCTCAACACAGGCTTACCAACTCGAACTTTTGACACTCGTACTTCCTCCTGTGTTGACATCTCCTTATGCTCTCTTTCGTTCATTGACAAATTCTGGTGGGACAGGTCGCCTTACCTTTGTGGAGTGACCATTACCCTATCTACCTTACATCTCTTTGCCCTGATCATCCTCCAACGCCTTATACCAGCTGGCGTTATGACAGGGCTGATTGGTCCTCCTTTCTCACTGCAACTTATGTCCCCTGCCTCCCGGCCACTGACGTCTTTCCTTCCCCTGCGGATGCGTTCACATATTTTGCGGATGTTGTTCTGGAGGCGGCGGAGGCCCATATCCCTCGCTCTTCTGCATGTCGTCGTTCTGCTACACCGTGGTGGAACGCAGATTGCGCTCGGGCTAATCGTGCTAAACGTCAACTCTATCGCTCTTACAAGAAAACGCCTACACAGTCTACGTTGATCCTCTTTAAGGCCGTTGCTGCTCGGTCTCGGTGTCTAAACAGAAGGACCAGGAAACAGTTTTTTCGAACTTACGTTTCCACGGTCAAATCATCTACGCCATTGTCATCGGTGTATGGTGTTGTGCGCAAAATTTCTTGCAAGCACTACAGGGAGCCACCGACGGTCATCAGCTGTGGCCCGCACCCGTGTGACATTTCCGCTCCGGGCATGGTTGCCGATGAGCTGGGATACCATTTTGCTGCTTGCTGCAGCGATTCTCGGTATCGTGAGCCTTTCCGATCGATCCGCACCCGCACTCATTTCCCGGATTTCTGTTCCTCCTGTGAGGATCCTTCTTATAATCGAACTGGTTCACGAGAAGAATTTGGAGGCTCTCCGACTTTAGTAAGGATGGAGCGCCTGCCCTAAGGGTATCTCACCAAAATGTTACGCCATCTCCATAGCGCCTCTCATGCTTTCTGCGTTTTCCTTATAATCGAGTCTGGGTGGAGGGGTCTTCCCCCCAGTTTTGTCTAACGGCTTATACCATTCCCATTTCCCAAACCAGGTAAGAACAATACAATCGCGGACAACCAATGTCCCATTTCTCTAACCTGTCACACCTGTAAGTTGATGGAGAAGATGGTGGCTAATCGTCTTCTCCCGACGTTGGAGGGCCTGTGTGCATTTTCCGCCCATCAGTTTGGGTTTAGGAATCATCGATCCACACAGGAACCTCTTTCTCCGGTTGGACCACGATATCCGTGAGGCTTTCTCCTCCAATAAAATGGTCCTAGCTGTTTTCTTCTGATCTCGAGAAGGTCAGAGGATCTCCCCCCACATGCATTAGAGCTCCCATGGTTAGGTCAGTTGATTATGCGTGTGCACATATGGCCAGACGTCTCCTTATGTACTTTACTTTCTCGACCCATTGCCAGAATGAGGGTCTGGTGGATATCACTAGTGTTTCTGTCTTTCAAAGGAAAGTTTGAGGTGGAGGCTAGTGATGCCCCTGTCTTTACGGAAAGAACAACTTATGTGCTCTTTGTTTCTCCGCATACAGATCCCCAAGCCCTCAGCTTGACTCCTCTCATCGCTGAGGTTCCTCGTAGCCCTGCCTATTGGCCGTTTGCTGAGGTTGTGGCGTCTGTCTTCCGTTTTCTCCGCCTCCCTGTGCGGCTGTTTTACAATTTGACTACGATGATGTTTGCCCTTATTGGTTGTATCCGCCCCCTGTGGTGTGCATGAGGTTGTCCGCCTTATCAAAATCCGGGGACCACCCGTCTCTCCTGAAGGCTTCTTTTCTGTCTCACCTGGCTCTCTATGCGAGCTCGGTGAGAATCTACATCGATGGCTTCCAGCGGGAGGGAAGTGCAGGTGCATCAGCCGTCTTTCCGGACCTTACTGTGTCCCACACTCTCCCTTCTGACGCGTCCGTCTTTACGGCCGAGTTAGTTGCACTAACTTTGGCTGTTAATAGGATTCTGACACTAGATCAGCTTGACACGTATACGATTTTTCTGACTTGCAGAGTGCTCTTCTTGCACCACAAAATCGAACGACCAGACATCCTTTTGGTTTCCATCTTCCAAAGGTTTGTATGCTGTATGCTAGACACAAGTGTTTGACGTTTTGTTGGGTCCCATCTCACGTGGGTATCCTGGTAACATTGGCTGACAAAGCGGCCCATCGCGCCGCCACCTGCAAAATTACCTGCCGACGATACTTTACCTGTGACCATCTTGTTGGAACACTTCACAGCTGCTGATTTCTGCACAAACGGGGCTTCCTCGCTTGTTGGCAAGAGTGTTGGTCGGAAGATCGTGGTGCTAAACTGCGCAGCGTAAAGCCTCCTGGGGATTTGGCCATCGTCTTTTCGTCGGAGTCGGCACCCAGGAGGTGGTCCTGGCTCGTTTGCGAACTGGCCATACTAATGTCACACACAGCTATCTTATGGCAAGGGAGCATCATCCCCCTTTATGTCCTTTCTGCTGTTCCCAGTGTCTACTTTCGGTACGCCATCTTCTCGTGGATTGTGTGACTCTTGCGGCTTCCAGAGACCGGCTTTTCCCCTTGTTACACACCATACCTGTCCAATCCCGCCTTTCATATATATTGTCTGAATCACTTCATTTCCACAGTGACGCGATTTTTGCTTTCCTTCGGGAACTGACTCTGCTCTATAGGATTTAATACTTGCATTCCTGTTTTCATGCGTTCTGTTTAGGAGTTGCCCCGTAGTTGGTTTTCTGACTCGGTATCGCCGCTTTTTTGTGCGTAGTGGTGTACACTCACTCAAAAATAAAAATAATATATATATAAATATATAGTATATATATATATATATATATATATATATATATATATATATATATATATATATATATATATATATATATATATATTTATATATATATATATATATATATATATATATATATATATATATATATATATATATATATATATATATATATATATATATATATATATATATATATATATATATATATATATATATATATATATATATCATAGCCATATAGGATGCTCGGCTCGAGCCCCCTAAAAAATTGTGGGTATTGGTATCGGACTAAAATTTTGGTATCAGTGCAACAATACACACATATATATATATATATATATATATATATATATATATATAGTATATATATATATATATATACATATATATATATATATATATATATATATATATATATATATAATTCTAATCTCTAACAACTCCCAGGAAGGGGTTTCGCCCTGTCAGTTGGTCCAGCATCTTCGCCTTCTGGCCCGAAGCTCTCAACCCTAAAACACTCTAGAAAACCATTTCTCAGCTCCCTGGTTTCCGACGCCAGTCCTCGAGTTAGACACTCTCAGGTAGGGTTTTCGCCCTTTCAGTAGAACTAGCATCTTCTTCCATTAGGCCTCAAAACTCGTTCTCCCAGAGCTCCAGAGAATCCTGCTTCTAGGCTCATAAGATTCCAACGCTGGTCCAAGAGTAGTACAAGCAGAAGGAAAGGACCGGGTTGCTAGCCCTGTCGCCCCTAAAATTCTTCCCATGTTGAAAATTCCATATGACAAACTGCGCTAGAAGACTCCAACACTAGTAGACCAGAAATCACTCAGTAGCTTCTTTTTTAAATCCAAATTATGTTTTAATTTATTTATTTAAAAGAATTGACAAAAATTTTGCTCTTCCTCACCGAAATTAATTCAGATATCATTTCATTGTCTATTTAAAATAATTAATTTTATAAAAGAACTGGATTAAATCTTTTGTTACTCCTCTTCTTGATTTCGTTTAAAAAAATAATAATATTGTGTTACTATAAAATCTGATTTTAAATTCATATTTTTGATTCAATAAATATTTAAAATATTTCATGTTATAGATTTTGAAAAATAGGATAGCTGGTTCTAAATAGTTAACTGGCCTTAACTCAAGCAGAACATTCTTTTCCTCAGACAAAAAATCTTTTAGAACTTTCTGATATAGTCCTGTTGAAGATTTCAATCTTCTTACTCTCTACTCTAGATCTTCTCTTTTCTTCTTTTTCCTTTTTCCCTTCTGTTTTTAATGCGTCCAACTCCGACGACAGCAATATATATATATATATATATATATATATATATATATATATATATATATATATATATATATATATATATATATATATATATATATATATATATATATATATATATATTTATTAGTGATTGGACAATTAATCGCAATCGGCATCGGAATCGGAGGAATCGGTTGTTTTTCAGGAATCGATGACGATGACGATGACGTTGACGATACTTAATTGAAAAAATATTTTATATTTTCTCCTCTATATTTTATATATATATATATATATATATATATATATATATATATATATATATATATATATATATATATATATATATATATATATATATATATATATATATATATATATGAGGCTGTAGACAGGAGGATCAGGGGGTTCAACCTAAGTTATTTAAGAGATCAAAATTTTTTATTCCTAAGTCTCAATAATAATAATAATAATAATAATATACAATAATAACAATAATAATAATAATAATAATAATAATGGATGATAATATATTAATCAAACAAATGAAAAGCATTGTTATTTGAGCCGAGGAGACATGTTGGTCCTAACGATTTCCTAGGTCAAGGGGCTGTTCCTCATACATGTATAAAATATTTAGACCAGGGACTATTTAAATGTAAGGTTTGGAAAGCTACAGGTGATGATATAAACACATATCTAATAAGGGACAATAATGATGATGGTAAAGGATTTAAAAGATAGAGGAGCTAACAAGATGGGATGAGCAGGTTCATTCCTTCTTCAGCTAAATTTTCTTTCCTCATTCATTCCTTCTAAACTAAATCTTTCTTCCTCATAATCCATGGTTCGATCGTGCTTTATTCTCTGGCCATTCAGGCTAGAGACAGTGCTCATCGGGGGTGGAAAAATTCTGCCTTCCAATACTCGCTAATTTTTCATTCAGCTGAAATCGTTGCAGGGATACTCCTTCGACGAGCAAAGCTGGCTTTCATCAAAGGAAAGTGCGCTAACCTCTTGGTTCTCCTACTGACAAATCTTTCATCTCTAGCAACTTCGTAAATCTGCCTTCCTCCTCTTATTCGATCTGGTGGTTGCTAATTCTCAAACTGAAAAGGCTAATCTTTTCGTCCCTCGCTCAACTATATTCTTTTGTCTCAATACAAGCACTTTCCTTCAGTGTTGGAAGTCCTCACATGTCCAACCTATTCGAAAAAAGGAAGCCCTCTGACCTTTCTAACTATAGCCCTGTAGCTCTTAGCTCTGTATTCTATCTAAGATCTTTGGAAACCCTTCTCAACTCACTTCTAGATCATCTGAAACTCATTCCGATCGCCAGCACGGCCTCGTTGCACGAAGTCTACTTGCGATATACATTTCTATCTAACAGATTTATGGTTTTTCGCTCTTAGGAACAAGGGCTTGGGTGGTGGCGCTGACATATCCAAAGCATTTGACCGGAGTATGGCACGCGTCAATGCCTCCAAGCTCCCTCCTTTGGGTTTTCCTCCTTCTATTTACTTATATCTTGCTTTCTTTCAAATCGCCCAACATCGGCTGTTGATGGGGTGACTTCTTCTTTGCTGTCAATAGTGTGGTGTTCCTCAGGTTCTGTCTGTCTTATCTCCTACTTTATTCCTACTTTTCATTAATGATTCTTCTCATTACCACCTCTAATCCTATCCACTGTATTCCGATGACTCGACTCTTCATTCTTTAACCTTTATCACACTTACTCCCACTTTACTCTGAATCATTTTGTCTTACCTTCAATCTTTCCGATTTTATTCTCATGCTGATGGATAGAACAACTTTGTGAAATTCACCTTTAAACCCAACTTTGCAAATCTCCTTTCTCCAAAATACCTTCTAACTTTCCTTGTCTCTTTCGACGGTTCTGCCGTCTCTCCCATATATACAATATAAACATCTTGGCCTTAACATGAACAAAAATGTCTTGGAAACCTCACATCACAACGGTTGCTAGGCGGCCCAAAGAAATGGAAGTTCTATTTAGATCAGAGACTTTCCTCCTTTTCGTTGTCTGCTATACAAGCATCTCATCCGCCCAGCGCGAGTACTGCTCTCAAATCCGGGGTGTTCTGGTTTCACCCGGCTTTTGGACAGGGTCTAGTCAACGGCAAAAGGCTTATGGAACTTGTTCTGTACTTTGTCTACTTTACCCCCTAGTCTTGTGCGGCAATGTTAGTGTTTTTATCTCTTATCCTATAGGTACTGCAAAGGCAAGTGCCTGAGGGTCCTTATCATCACTGTGTACCACCACCTTACAACGCCTTCGTAGCGCACAATAGGTGCTGTATCTGCACGAGTATTGTATTGACATTGGTAATCAGCTAGTTTGTTGTGGTAGTTTCCTTCTTTCCCACCTCACTTGTCTCTGTGGAATTTCTTCCTTGTATTTTTACTGAATTTAATTCCTAACTTTAAAGCATGCGTCTGTGCTCATATGCGTAATTTGGCATTAGAGGGTGAACTTTTGAGCGTACTGCACCCCTCCTTTGAATAGCCTGCTGGTGAGTGGTGGTGACAACTGTAAAAAAATCTTTGAATGGGCAGGATATGTAGCAAAATGAACTGGAATCTCCTATTCCATCCAAATATCATTCAGATTATCCCAGAAAATCGTGCTCTTTTCAACATTACCTCAGATGGATCATATGTCGCAACCACACAAATTTTGACCTTTTCAAACTTAAATTTAACCTTTAGACTTCTAGTACTCACACACACAAATCTACCATAGCTCTCTACCACAACTCACTCATCAGAATTGCAAACTCCTTCTCTCCCCTCCTTCTTTCCACACCAACACAAACACATTTCACAACACACCACTCATTTTCAACGTTTCCTTTCATCTTTGTTTCAGTCACAGCGAGCAAATCAAATTTGCCCTCTCTAAATACATCCATTACCTCTCTCCTCTCTTCTCAACATTTATTCCTCTGACATTTCATATACAGATACGATTCATATTTTCATTGAAGGGGATAGAAGGGAAGCATTGCGATCAATGACTCTTCTGAGGCATGCATTAGTATTCCTGGTAAAGGATAATGGTAGTAGGTAGCCAACCTAACTACCACTGTCCTTAGTCGCTCATTATTTCCAGACATACGATGTAAGGCAATTTTTCTCCGCCACACGTATGGATATAAAGATAGGGATGTCTGTAAGATGTTGTCTAGTAGAGGGGTGTGTACTCATCTTAGTCTGGCTGTGTCCACCTTATTCATCATGGTTTCCACCCACGTTCTCCTTTCACCGTCTCTGTTTTCACTCTGTCTCCTCGTCTTCCAATCACCATCCTCAACACATTCATCTCCGCTCTGAATTCTACTCTCCTCTCCCTGTCATGCTCCATGTCTCGCCCCATACAACAGTATTGGGGTCAACACTCCCTCGTATATTTTTTCACCTCTTTGTTCATATATATTTATCTTTCAAGATGGGGTACACTGCTCTTACAGCTGCCATACTGCTCAATCCTACTAGTAATTTCCTTTGCACAATCCCCTTCCAAATGTGCTTTCTAGGTATTTATATCTGTTTACATTTTTAATCTCTCTACCATCTACCACTAATAACCTCCCTCCTCCTCCTCCCTACTTACTACCATTATTTTTGTTTTCTCCTCATTCATATTTAATCATAGCTTTCTTCAATTTTTCTTGTAGAAACAGGCACCATTTGGCTCTAACCCTCACTCATCTCCACTCCAACACGTAAAAATCATCTGCGTATACCATGATGTCCCCCGTGAATCTCCTCTAAACTCTCCTTTTCACCTCTTATAGACTGTGTCCAGTACGCCATAAACAGTATCGGCGACAAGCACACTACCCTGCCTACTCCAGTTTTTACCTCAAACCATTCCTCGTTTTTATATCATGTTCTTCTCCTACTTAAGCTATTCACATATGTACTTTTTACTGCCCTTATCAGTCTGTCATCAACTTCATAATCCCTCTCCAGAACTCTCCATAGCTTCTCCCTGGGTACAGAATCAAATGTTTTCTTCAAATCTATGAAGGCGATATATGCCTTGTTGTTGTATTCCCATGTCTTTTCCTGTATCATTCTCAATGCGAACATTAAATCTTTAGTGCTTCTGCCACCTCTGTACCCATCCTGCTCTTCACCTAATCTTGGCTTTCTATTTTTGATCTAATTTTCTTTCTAATATTCTTCAACAACTTAGCCATGTGGATCAATTAGTGATTCCTCACTTTTGTAATCCAAGGTCCCTTACCTTTTATAAATGGGAACTATTGACCTTCCCAACCTTCCGGCACTCTACTTTCACTCAACACCTGTTCAGAAATCTCAGCTCCTCTCCTCCCTCCTTCAGCAATTCAATATGTATCCCATCCTCACCAGGGAGTCTTTCCGCTCTTCATTTTCCCCAACGCCTCCACAAATTCCTCTACTCCCTCTGCTCTCTCCTCCTCCTCTCTCTCCTTCCTCTTCCAAACATCTCCACATTCAGCAACTCATCAAAGTACTCTATCCCCCTGTAT
>JABUQX010053058.1:0-55000 GCA_015478945.1 Trachelipus rathkii
AATAATTACTTTTATATATATACATCATTATTTTTCCAAATATTAAGATTAAATGTGATTTATAATGTTCAACAGAAATCTATATCAAGTTTATAATATATTTAGTTCATAGTACTCTTATTTCCTACGAGCATCAATTTGTCAAGTTGATATCTGGACGACAAACATCATGCATGTGTTAATAATCATTTGACCACGTTTATTATATTTTATATAAATATATATATTACATTATACTATATAGATAGATAATTATATTATTCAAGCTATAAAGTAAATTAATTGATATCTAATTATAATTCATTCACATAGTTATATATTATAACTAATATCTATACTCATATATATATATAATTCATTACCTACTACACACATCACATCCACACACAGCAACAACAATCACGCTAGCACTCGAACACTATCACTATTACGCACACACATCTCACACAAACAAAGATATATAAACTCACAAATTCACACATCGATAGCGCCACGAATTTTACTTACACGCATCAGATTTACTCTAACTCAATTGGCACAAGAGTTTCAAACTTACACAACACCAGACAACCACACAGGCCACACATACACCACCACCGACCACTCTGTATTTCTCATTAACTACAAACACATCTTAGATTTTGACTTACAGAGACAAACACACACACGCACATAGATTTAAGCTTTATAACACACCAAACAGATTTACTTACATCTTCAGAGATCTAGATCTCTAAAGATATTATAAACAATAAACCTATAACTACAATCTCACATGTAGTATTTTCTAAACTCTTCAATAGTTCTACACCAACAAAGGAGATTCGTTACTCACTCAAACACACTACCACAAACACTACGTAACCCACACTCACACATTAGCAATTTTGTTGCTACTAATATCCAAACCCATGCACTGACCCTAGAGACTGCACTATACACGAGCACCAGTATAACACTTACACTTCAACCTATAGAACACTTAAGTACCGATAGACACTCGCGATTGGTGTAATTATAAGTTGCTAGCACTCGTTACCTTTAACGAGCTATAGTTAGATTTCTAAAAAGCTTTTCTAGTCCTTATTCTACACCTCACCTCATAGAACATTTTAAAGAGCTAAAAATTTTTGGATGTACTTCTCTCCACTTACGCGTTTGTAATTGAGGGAACATCTAGGTGGCCGAGCCAGCGCGCGACTCCGCCAAACGAATATCGAATATCCTTAAAAGCCTGCCCCGACTAACCCGACATAGGTTGCGACCCGCGTCGCGTGAAATCGATAAATATGAATATAGAAAAAATTATTATTAAGTAATAATAGTCTTTATTTCGAAATGGTCTCCAGTATGAGTCTATTCATCAAGTTTAAAACATTTTTCTCAGATACATTCTTATCAACACAATTATAATAGAGATTGGAAGATTTATAAAATTACAGATATTCGCCTTCTAGTTCTACATTAATACTTTTTTAATTTATATACATATCTTTTCTATGAAAAATAGAAACGTATATGATAGTAGCAAGAACACAAAATCCAGAGAGGTGCCCTGAATACTAAAAGGCATCTTCATTTTAACTATACAGAGTAGAATATGTAGGGAAATTTTAATTAAACAATCTATGCAATCATTTACATATCCTTTAAAGATAAATATCAGTATCAGACATGCTTCAATAGGAAATGTGTTCCCTGACTTCGAATACACTAGGGGGGGAGTTTGTCATGGTATTGCCTTCTTTTGTTTTTTGAGGTTTCTGACCTCGCTTTATGGTTTACTAGCGCTTTAACTCATGTTTTGACTAGCTTTAACTTCATCTTTTACAGACACCTGGTGTTACATCGTGTGTTACACATGCTTTAATCACATATTTATTAACCTTACATACCTTAAAAGCAGTAAAATCAGTAAATCAATTAGAAGTTGTTACCTACCACTAGGGGGGATTAGTATGCTTTTGTCTTTTGTTTTACTATTTCTAATAACTGCTTTAACTCATGTTTTACTGGCTTTAACTCACTGCGTAGTTTTATCAGATTACACACTTTTCCACTATTTTGTTATCTAAACATAGTTATACTTTCACATCTTATGTAGTCTAAGAATTTCCAATACGCAGTTATATAGTATGTCACACACATCATTCAGTTGGCGAGGATTCGTTACCAAGTACGAGCCAAAAGGGATATTTTTTCATAATGACTTGTGCGATTTATCTAGCTGTAGGAAACATAGCTAATTGAAACATATTATCTCTGTCTTTATAACTCTTCGCTTTGTAATACCTTTCTGCTTGTCGTAACTTGCAATTTATAAGAACTATTTTCCTGCTTTATTCTTGCTTTATTGAGAGCGATTCTGAGAGCGTATTGAACTCTTTGATTTATACTTGTGCACTCCTGACACATAGAGACTTGTTTTTACAACTTCTTGTGAGACTGCTTAACTCGACTCATCGCTTAGCTAGATGATATACCTCAGATAGATGTTATAATTGCTAGATAGTAAATACATTTTTTTTTTCATTCATTTAGTTTCTTTTACTAATTTGTTTCTTTTTCAGAAAATTTTATCATTATTTATTATTAACATTATTAGTATTATTATTAATTTTATTAATTTTCTATTAATAAGTATAAATCTCTTTAATAAGTTGTAAGTTGTGTTGCGTTCGCATATAAGGCCTAAGTTATTATATAATATTTATTCAATAGAAGCATAACATCACAACACTTCATTCTCCATCTACACAACACATGATCCCAACAAAGAATAAATCACACCCAATCATGGCAGCAATCAAACATACCACACTCAACTTTATAATTATTAGAGTTCCACATAACGTATAATTTATTAAAACATTATTGTATATATATATACACACAGATATACATTAATAGATAGAGATTTCAAATTCTCACCAGAAAGATTATATTCTTAATGTTTCTTAATCTTAATTAAAATTATAAAATCACAATTAAATCAATCATTATTTTCAGAACAGAATTATTATTACTGTTAATGGACTTATTTTTTTGATTTATAATTTATAACTTATAATTTTAAAATAACTTTACCTAAAATTTTTATGACACATACTAGTTATTGAATAGAGAGTAAAAGAAAAAGCTTTGCACATATTAAATAGACTATATATATATAAGAGGGCATCAGTAAATATGTGAACCTAACACCCTTACATCAAGCTATGCAATGTCCAGTGAGGTCTTTTGTAACGTTCGCTTCTTTTGCACTTAGTTCTTCACTTGCTCTTACATTCTCTTATTGCCATAATCCTCTTATACACGTGTAACTAGATAAAATCTATTGGGAAATTCTTATTATTTAACATTTCATGTAATTAAATATAAATTCTTTTGCTACTCCACAAAGACATAATAAAAAAATAGATAAAATAAGTTCTTCAACAGTTAAGATTTAATTGTATCTTATAAGCTTTGATATATTCTATATCCTTTAAGCTTTGATGTATCGTATAAACTGATGCACCTTATATCCTACAAGCTCTGATGTACTCTATATCCATAAACTCTGATATATCCTATATTCTACAAGCTCTAATACTCTTACCAAAAGCGCTTTTATTATTAAAGCAATAATATTGGTATTTTCAATTTTTATTATTATTATTATTATCTATGTACATATACAATCCAACACGATAAAACACAACAACCCGGCACCCTTACAGATACGACTGAGACCCATCTCTCTGTAAAATGTGTTGAAATAACTAACTAATATAGATATATATTAGGATACCTTTTGTAACACCCGGCGCTAATACCCCGATTTAGTATAAGATTCATGGAGTAAATCAAATATATTATTATCAAAACTGACCTTTTTCCCTCATGACATATAAAATGTGGGTTAGTACAATAACTAACGTTAGTGTTACCTAAATATTAGCCTAAATTTATATAAGATAAGTCATCTTTTTAATATGAGTATAGATCCAGGGCTAATTTTAATACTTAAAGTACCAAGGTTCAAAGGTTAAATTCAAGTATAGATACCATATATTAGTATCATTGTTAATTATTTAATTTTAATAATAATTTCAAAATGATAAGATCATATTGGAGTATGAAGCTACTATAAAAAATATATTACCTCACCTCATTCATTAGTCTCGTACGTGAGTCATAATGCTTAATATATATAATATATAAACATCAAGGGCCATAACTAATTAAGACTCCACACGACCGCAAAGTACTGACAGCACACCTACCGCACCGCTGGTTGCGTTCCCGAATTAGTCACCCTAGCCCGCTCACTCGTAGAGCGTGCCCCAAGTAGCTCGCAATAATTTTCCTAGAGAGCGTTCTCTTTCTTCCTCTTCCTTGTCTTTTTTCCCTCTCCCCGAGAGGCGAGACGTGCGCACTCTGTCAAGCGCGCACTAATTTCCCGCGCAAGCGGTGCCGTTACCAGACATCCCTCTTGGCTGCCACCGCCGCCGTGCGCCGCAGGCGCATATCTCTCCTCTTTAGCGACACCTTCGCCGCCGAAATATATATAAGATAGAGATAGGATACTTGACGCACTATTCTGTATTTTCCAAGAAGTCCTATTTCAGCGAGCAACACGAACTACCGAATATCTATCACACCACATTAGGTCAAAAAACACACACACACAACCACTACACTCGCACCTCCACTCACACATTTTGAGAGTGTTAACTTAAATACATTCTTCTTTATATTTTATATCGAGTTATTATCATTTATTCTGTCCCACTCTACATGCCTATTGTTAATTATCTCTCTTACTTAGAGAGTATACTCCATATACAACCACACACAACCACACTACACACACAACACATACACACATACACAATAACACACACACATATTTATTAACAACATATATATTTTTATTTATTATTATAAAAATTAGTGGTTATTTAAATCTTCATGCCTATTGTTATTATTATTTAGACCAACATGCACACACACGCACACACAGCACACACACTACTCCCACAACACCCAACTACCACTTACACATACGCACCCACATCTTGTCGTGGAGTGATTAAATGCTCAACTTTGATGCCATCGCTTTGAGCGCTCAACTTTGAATGCCTCAGTTTGATGCCTCAACTTTATGCCTCAGGTTTTTGATGCCTCATCTTTATGACTGCGTCATACTTTTGAATACCACTATAGTTGATGATTCAATCTTAATAAGCAGGTTACACTTAACATAGACACTAACACTTACACTTATACACACATACACTAAATCTCTTATTCACACATACGCACATCACATAAGACACTTACGTTCACTCCATAGCCACTTTACAACTACACACATAAATATATATATAATATATATAATATATATTATATATGATATATTATATATAAATAATATATATATATATATACTATATATATGTATATACTAATATATATATATATAAAAAATTATATTTCATTCGCGCGGGAATAATGCGCCAGCGCGCATCGCGGCGGAATAGAAGAGAAATATTCGCCGCCTGGGGCGACGCGGCGGGCTCGAGTACGCGGAACCTCACATGCCTGCTCTAGAGTCGGACTACCACACGAGCCGTGGCTCTGGGAACAGCCCTGAGTAAAATATCTTGAAGCCTGCGGGTCGCACACTAGCATGGCGGCTGAGCGTTACGATGCAGGACCGCTACCAGCGGGTGCGGGGTATTGCCTGCCTTGCGGGTTCGTGGGCTCTACATGTCTGCATGTCCCTGGTGGTTCCTAGATCCACGAAAGGGGAGATACTCTATTCTAATCCACCACTCACAAGAAGGAAAAACATTTCCTTCTTACCCGTTTAAAGATTCTATTGTACTCTACTTTCGAGTTTGAAATATATTTATAAAAATATAGAGAATAACAATTCATGTTATCAGTAATAAATATATGTTATACTGTATTAAATGATACCAACATTTACGCTCCTCTTTGTCTACTCAACACAATCGTTATGTCTGTCCACTTAAATTGTATGTCGGTAAATTCTATAGGCTAGATAGTACAAGTTATTGGCACCACTCATGCTGAGAGAGAGAAGGAAACGCTCAGTTTGAAATAATTATAGTTTTCGCCTGGAATTAGGCTTAAAATCGCCCCGGGTTTACAAAAAGGAATTATCCTAAATATCAAGAACTAAAGTGTTTTCTTCTTTTCAACAATGTAATTATTGCTACCGTTTCAGTTATTTATAGATTCCTAGAAATACAGTATGAGTGTAATGTAGATATATATATATAGATTATCGATATGTACAATATAAATAATAATAATATAAATGTTATTATAATCCTAATTAATTTTAAAACCTTTTGCACTATTATTTTTCAGTTGTCTTGTCGATAGATTTTAGTTATACAAACATTAATCAAAAAGTGTAATAGAATTAGTGAAAATGTAGAGAATGATACATTTATAAAATGACAAAATAATTGCAGACGAGAAGGAACATTATTTGTGTTACTGAAACTTTAAAAGTCTGCCTTAAAGATGATAATATATTATATATATATTTTAATATACTTTGGAAAATCAGCACCAGATTTGACCTGGCTGTGCGCTTGATTTATTTGCTGTATTGTAAAAATCTTATGACCTTCGACTAATTAATGATGTGATATGGCTTTAAGGTACGTAAAATCACAAATATTTTTATTTAATATTTCATCAATACTATTAATATTTATTTTTTATATATCTGTTATAGTTAATATATTTTAGTATATATTTCTATAAAAATTTTAAACAGTCAAGACCTCTAATCTTTGCTTTTATTATATACATATATTATTACATGAAATCACCTTTTAAAATAAAATGAATTTAGTTATATTTGAAGGGAGTATACTATTTATATAAGGTTGCGTGCATTATATATAAATACGAACAAAATGTTTTATATACAATTACACGATTGTTAATGAGTATTAGAGCTAGGAGAGTTGTGTGTGTGTGATGATGTGTGTGTGTAGTGAAGAGTGGTGTGTGTGTTGTGTATGTGTGTGTGTGGGCTGTGTGAGAGGATGGTGGTGCTGGAAAAAAATGTGGATCTAAATAATTAATACAATAGCATGAAGTAAATAACACTAACTAAAGGTTAATGATTTTTATATATAATATATAATAATAAAATAAAAATAAATATAATAATAAAATAATAATAAAAATAAGTTAATATATTAGATATAATAAGAAACTTTAAAAACTATAATGTTAATAAATAATTGTTCACAGTAAGTATCAAAGAATTTAACAGATTGAGATTTAATTATTTAAAAACCCAAATGAATTAATATTGAAAGTATTTAAATGCATAGTTTTAAATACATAATTAGTAGTAATACACAAAAATGAACATTAGAAGAAATTACAAAATTAAGCTTAACTAATTTATATTATTATTATTATTATTCACACCTCTTAAATAGATGATTATATTATTAGATATACTGTAAATTTACTGCTTTAAAGGTATAGTAATGTTAAATAAATATTGATATGAGTATTATTTAATATTTTTCATAACAAGTATCTGAGTTTAAAATATATATATACAGTATAAAACATTGAAGTTAAAACAGTAAGGTAGTAAAAACAAAGCATTAACTATAATTACCTCACTCATAAAGTGATTAGGTAATAACTAACTCTAATATGAGACTTTACTGATTCTACTGCTTTAAGGTATGTCAAATGTATTTAATAAATATAATGAGTTTAAAGCTAGTAAAACATATTAAGTTTTAATGCTAGTAAAACTATGTAGATTAAAGCAGATAATATGAGTATAATGATATAATGTAAAAATATATAACTATAAGCATATAACCTTATATACCCAACTCCAGGTTGTTAGGTAACTATATTATGATTATCTGATTTTAACTTAGCTTAAAGGTAATCCGTATGTTAATGTTTTAATATAAATTACGTACAACATTATAGTATAGTAAATAATTTATATATCATAACCCTGTAGTTTTTTTTTATCTTCTATCCATACAATTTTAATAAATTTTAATATATATAGATATTTAAAGTAAAAATATAAAAAGTTACATGTTCCAGCTATGAGTCTACCAGTTTATGTCTTTTCAAATGTTTTACAAGACTTAGAGAGAGTAGAGTTGTTATTAGGGCTGATATGAAAGATAAGACAAAATTGAATCGAGGATAGTAATAAGAAAAGCAGTAAAGAAGAATTTTGAAAAAGAAATTTATTTTAGAAAAGTGTTTTAATATCAAAGAAGTAAAGTCCAGCCTTATAATAGCCCACACTGACGTCAAAGTTACCCATTACTATTTGTAAATAACACTAATTCGTACTGCGGCGGGTCGCACCTGATAGGGTGACAGGGTGTTCGAGACCTGCGAGCTATATTGAGAGAGGAGTGAGGATGAGATACCACATAGAGATCAATTATGACTCATAGGGATAAGATATATTCATACTAAGTTGAGACTCTGCTTCTATGATGGAGGGGAGAAAACGGGTAGAAAAGGTTAGAAAACTGGAACTTGCATAGTATGAATCCCTGAGCAACTTAATAATGATGCACCAAATCGCAGGGTTTTTTGTCTATGATAGTAATCTCGCTCGTTAGAGTTTAAAGATTGAGAAGTACTGTAGTGAGTGTAAGTTAATACCAGTCATGCTCTGTGGTAGAGTGTAAAAGTGTTTCATTGGTGTGAGTGTACCCGTAAAGGTTCTGGTGTGCCCATAGGTTGAGCTACAAATTATCGTGCATCGTGTGTGTGTGTGGTGAGCAGCCGCGCGTAAGTAAACTGTGTGCGTGTGTGTGTGTTACGTGTGAGTGATGATGACTGTGTAAGTAAAATCTGTGCTGCGTAAGTAAAAGCATTGCTGTGTGTCAGTTGTAAAGTAAATCTGTGTTGTGAATAAGTACTATTAATCTGTGTGAAGTGGTCAAAGTCAGCTGTGTGAGTGTCACGTAATTCTGTGAGTGTAGCTGTCACTGCTGTGTGTAGCGTTGAGTGACTCATTGTGTAAGTGCTAAGTAATCTCTCATGTTGTTCCGTCGTGTTTTTGCTGCTCGTTGTAAGTAAAATCCGCGAGTGATCGAGTGTCGTTATTAATATCAGCTTAGATGTGTAAGTAATGTCTGTTAGTGTGTGTAATGTCCATCTGTGTTGTATAGAAATCTGTGTGTGTGTGTGTAAGTAAATCTGTGTAGTTTATGTGCGTATAGCGTTCTGTACATGGGATGTCTAAATAAATGGATTATCGATATTATCCCAAGCAGTTACGGAATATATATATATTATTTCCTCATAACAATCACTGTATATTTTTAATGCAAAGTACGCTTATAAAACTATAGGACTTAATTACAATTCAATTATATAAATAATATGATTATCTTAGATACTACCAACTATACTGACTGAGGCAATATTTGCTTGTATCTTCTTTTATATTTATATATATATACTTATTATATACTACTCAGTTTGTATTCAGCGCGCGTCTCCCGTGCGATTCATGCTTCCCATTTATGTTTCTAGAGACAACACATAAATTATTTATGCACATGTAATTGAGTTAATTAATGGCCGAAAATAATTAAGATAAAATCAGAAATTTTCGTTATTTATAATATTGTGTTTAGATATTATTGTGGATTGTTTTATTATTATCTATTATTGTTTGATTATATATTACTAATAAGTTGAAAAGAAATTTTCAATGTACGGTTTGCTCTCAGCTGAAAGGAGATGGGGAAATTTGGCAAAAGTTCATTTTTCCCCGTTTTTCACAAGTTTTATTTATAATTTTTCGACCTGTCCGTTCTAGAAATGCTGAGACAACTTGCCTCCACGTGCTAGTTCCAAAATAATTATTTACCGCATTATACATATGGCTCAATCTAATTAATAAATAGATTAATATAGAGAAAATAAAATGTTCTAAAAAAAACTTTATGTTTAATAACTATTATCATTTTGGGTCAAATGTCCTTTTACTATTATTAAAATTTATTATTATTTACTTATTATATTAAATTCGGATATTAAAACGCATCTGGAGCAATGGAGTAAATGACTGCACAGCGCAAAGTCTCTCTAAAAATCTTCCTTAATACTTTGTTACATCTGACTGCAACATTTCTTTCTCGTCATTTAAGGAGGTTACTTGACTTAATAAGTACTTTCTCTCTTCTTCTAAAGACTGTAACTGACTTGCCATTTCTTCTTTAACAACTTTAGAGAATTGAGAGAATTTGAAAACTTTTTAAACTCCTCAGACAAAGAAGTTTGTTGACTAACTAATCACCATAAAGCTTGTAATTTATCAGACTTGAGCTCTATCCTCACTCAGAACTATAACCTTACTCTTTTCCTTATCTACGTTTACTTTTCATAACTCTCTCTTTTCTTTTCGTTCCTAATATAATACTATATACCTTTTAACATCACTAAACTCGAGAGTTGACCTAATAATATTATACTCTCTCTATAACGCTATAAATTATTTACATCTACTATCAAACTTATTTACTAAATTCGCATATAATATAAGTATAATATATATAGTATATACACTAACTATAAAACCTAATAAATATGACATCTATATATATATTATCCGCATATAATTATATAGTGGTAGGTTATATAGACATACATACTATACTATACACTATCACGCTCATTTATTCCTCCATAATATTAAGTATCAGACAGCTCTATCTTCTCAGATGAGAAATTTTCTACTTGTTTTCACGAAATTATTATTCATCTTTGCTCTTTGATATCTTTATTATTTAATTATCATTCATTCTTATTATAATCTATTAATTATTTATTGTAATTTCCAACATCTATCATACTATAATATTTGAGGACTTCCAATCGGCACGCCTTAAACTTGACCTGAATAGGTCAGAACATATCACATTAACACACATCTCACATTTTAGATCTGTGGAACTAAAGGTCTTAAATTGCCCGAGCTGGTGGGTATTCGTAGTCCCTTTTCCATCGGCATATTTTTGATTTATCGCGACTATTGGAAAAGAAACCTGCGAAGCCGGTGATGACGTTAAGGCTTGAGGGTGGTAAAGAAGGTTAAGAAACAGAATAAAAAAGGGACGGTGGAAAATCGTCACATGACCACGCGCGGCGTTAGTAGCTTGTGTGTGTGTGTGTGTGTTTGTGGTGTTAGCATCGTGTGTGTGTGGAGTGTGGTTCATTGTGTTGTTCTGTTCAGGCAGAGATTGGGTTGCACGGCCCCGACGTAGGTTCGTACCATGGACGATTTGAGAGTGGTGCACAGTTCAGCGATAGAGCCAAAGGAGGGAATGGGCCAATACACCAAGACGCGAGCCGGATGTGAACCATACCCGGAGTTCCAGGACTAACCAGTGGGATGGGAAGCGGAGGCCCGAGGCGGCATACCTGTGCATAACGCGGCTGGTAGAGAAAGCCGTCTGGCGGCGCTTGCGGTTCGCCCACTCTATGAGCGTGGTTGCATACCGCGCGATTTCGAACACACAAGGTAAGATACTCAAAAAAAAAGGGTCTATAGCCAATACTAACCTGAAGCAAAAAAATTACCGTGGGCAAAAAAATGAACCCATGGTCGAAAAAATTAGGGGGGGGTACATAATCCACGGTTGCTGGACGCAAACCGTCTCTGGCGCAACCTTCTTCGACAGGCGTTGCCTCTAAAAAATGTTGGTTGACCAAAAAAAATAGGGATACACTAAAAAAATATTACGGTTGCAAAAACTTAGGGTTAGAACCACTAAAAATAAAAAGTCATATATTTACGTGGTCCATCTCTCAAAATGACTCCATGGAAGCTACTCATAGGGCTTGGAGCCGAAAAAAGGTAACCGGTCAACAAAAGGTCTAAGGCCAAAAACCAGGTCAAGGCCAAAAAGGTTCAAGGCAGGTAAATATAATTCATTTGGCCAAACTCTAGGTAACAATAACTTGGGGCCTTTCAATACAATATATGCCGCTCTTTTTTCCTCACCATTTCAATCTCTCCACTACATAATTATATATATATATATATATATATATATTATATATATATATAGATATATATATATATATTATATATATATTATATATATATATATATAGATATATATTATATATATAGTATATATATATATATAATATATATATATATATATAATATATTATATTTAAATTATATATATATATATAAGTATATATAATATATTAACAGACCTTTGATGCCGAAAAAGAAGAGCTTCTCTGACCCCTCCTACACTACCTAGATCTGTTCTCATCACAGTCTATCTTTCAAAGTAAACTTTATCTAACACTTCAGCTTAACAGCAGAACGTAAGTCTTTTACCCTATCTTCCTGCTAGCGATTTGGCACGTTATCGACACTGTCGATACGATGCGCTCAGCACTAATAAAGTTTGAATTCATCTTGACTCTGCTCGGATGTATTCTTCTCTAATTTCCTCTCAAACGTTTTCAATTCCTGCTATCTACCAATAGATGTCTGTCACTATTTGCGAACGAGAGTCTATTCTTATAAAATTCATTCGAATAATGGTGTTTCTCCTACTACCTCTATAATCAACGACTATTTGCTGATCTTTCAATAAATGACAGTTTTTTCCTGTCAAATGTCTCCAATCTACTAATTATTTATTTGTTGTTTCCTACTATTTCTATCTACTGTAACTATTCCCTCTCTATCCACTCTAGATAATATGTCTGAGATACTCCCTTCCTTTTTGGCCCCTATAATTCTGCTACTCCTAATCCTCCATCATCACAGTTCACCTTATCTCCTTTATCCCCTCATACTTCCACCAGGGTACTCAAATATTAACCTTTTACTTCAGTTGTGCTGAGAGATGCCCTCCTCAAAAACTCACACAAATTTGCTCAAAATTCGGACATTCTAAATAAACCACGCTTGGCCTTCAATCGGTTTATAATCTTACACATATACTAACTGCTTTATTAACATAGAAATTTATTTCTACATCTCTTGGCTTTCTAGAATTCTCTGAGTTTTCTTCGAATAGCGCCTAAAATTTCAACACACAGAACCGTTGTCCTCTTTGTCCGTGTTTGGTTGCGTCCATTTGGAGTGTGTATCATCACTATGTAGGGTGTTCATTCCACTCAAACACAGTTCGCACGTTATATAATATAATAATCAATTAATTGTGGAGTCCTGAATGAGCGTTTGTTAATACCCACCTCTCCCACTTTCACTTTGCAGTCTATCAATGTATTCGAGCTAGTTGCCTCTGTTGTTTCAATGTCTTAATTACTTTTTACACATATAACACTGTTCTTTCAACTGAACCATAAATCACTACGCATATCTCAATTCATTTGAGGGAGGGTCTCAGGCTACTATACTTCAACGAGAGCCTCTGTCTCTCAAGCTCCTACATTTACACGATTCTATCTTGTCTCATGCTAATCTCTCTGAATGTACACCCGGCAAAAAGTCTTAGAGAGATCTTCGACCCTATTCTCTTCCTTCTACTTTTGCAACTATCTTTTAACTTGCACACTTTCAAATCAGTGTATCCGGTCCTGTCAGATTAATCTAGATTGCGAATTGTTGTTTCCCATTCTTGTGAACATATGCATTGCGCTCCCAAGTATATTTATATAATATTATATATATATATATATCATATATTACATACATACTATAAACACATCATGTATATCACTTATCACCGAATTATATATTACTTTCATTACTTGATGATATATAGCCTAATAATATATATTATTTAATACAGGTATTATTTACAAATTACCTTTTCACACATATATCACTACCCTCACACCCATTTCCTTCTAAACAGTTAACTATATATTATATATATAATATATACACCCATCTACTTAATTCGATTAAAAATATTTACAGTAGACCTTTAGCTGCTACATATTATTAATAATATGCAAAGTCTTTTACGTGCTTCTCAATAGCTTAAACTGCGTCTTTGGTGTATCACCGCCTCTTCCCATAAGTAGAGAAGTCTTTTCTTCTACCCATGCCGTATGGATAGTATGTCCGATCCCTGGACATCTTGCAGATAGAAGTCGTGCATTCCGTTTCTGACCTCTCAAACCATACGCCTGTCCGACCAGAAAAAAGAGAAACCGAGAATACTTCTACTGTCCAAGAAGAGCATTACTACGGTTCTCCGCTCGCTATCTCAGCACGTAGGGCCAAATCAGGGTCATTCCTCTTTATCGGCGCATGGGTGTAAATAAATACCTACGCCAATAAGCATCTCGGGGTATAGTTAAAATGTATATAGCAGCTGAAATGCAATATCTTCCTCTGTCTATTAACATCTTCGAGTTATATAGTAATATTACAAGCATTCTTTCTTTCCTGTGTATATTATACCATGCTAGGATTCAAATGAATATTTGCCTCGATTGCTTTGCAGGATGTAGACGCAGCATGGTGTTTGGACCCACTACGCTACGCAGTACAACAAGCACACGAAACGCGAGAAACTTGCCTACACTGTGCCAAGAAGAGCATTTTACTCTCTTTATGGTTCCTTTTTTACCGCTCTTCTAAGCACATCGAACAACGTCACGCAAACAGGGTAGCATTTGGTAGAATACAAATCAACTACAGTGGGGTTTTATTATCGTATATATGGGGAAAAATTGGGCAAAAAATTTAAAAACCCCTGCTTAAAATTTGGTATTTGGTAAATACCTCCATCCAATGTATTCCTTACATCATGCTAGGATATTGTATCCTGGACCCTTGCAGATTGAGCGTGCATGTGTTTTGACCACTACGCTACGACGAGACAATATGTAAATATGTAAATACTTCTACTGTCCAAGAAGAGCATTACTACGGTTCTTCCGCTCGCACTCGAACGTCAGGGCCAAACAGGGTACCGCGCATGGTGAAAATAATACAAGACCGGGGTTATTATGTATAAGTGAAAATGCAATACCCTGCAATCAAATTTGTATTAGGGGGTATTTAGCATAATACAAATTGCTAGATTTGCTTGGTACTGCGCATTTCAATTTAATTATCATCATACAACATATCCTACCCTCGCGGTCTGGTATGACTATCATTCACTTCACCCACATAGCCGCTGGATAGCCCTGCTTACGTTCTCTGAGTGCGTAAGTGGGAGGAACCGTAGTATTTGCATCTTCTGACAGTAGAACGTGCTACTACGGTTTGCTCTTTTGTACTCCATGTCGTAACGTGCTGTAGTCCAATCTCATCTTGAGTGCTATTCTCATCAAACTTTGAGGTGCTTGGATCAATAGAAACAGATGGAGAAATCTATTTTAGATTTAAATCAGTGTCAGGATTGGCATATTCTAGTTCCATGGGTGTATCACTATCAATATTCATGGTTCCTTCATATAACGTCTCCGAGTCTTTGGTATTAATTAATCCTCTATCTGATTGTCGCGAGCTTATACAACTTCTCACGTCTTAATTTTACCACTGTCTCTTGGCCCTTATCGTCCGCTGAGTAGCCGACGCTCGGTCACGCATCACCGTCGTACAATTCGCTACACGTTCTCTTTCGGCACTGTAGAGACTAGTAATTTCTTTCGAGGCTAGTTTCCAGACCATCAATGTCTCGAGTAGCGTAATGGAATAAAACACTGCACGCTCATCGCAAGCGCACTGCACATGATAAATATATCCTAGCAATGGTGAAAATACATTAGGCGGTTTAAAATAATTTCTTAAAAAATACAATACCTATCCCATTTTGCCTTTTCCAATAAGATGTCATAATTATATATACAACATAATTTTTTCTTCAACCACCTACCAACACAAAATAATCAATCTATATATAATCTTTTCACATACGATAACCATAATCTCTAAATCTCATACCTACATTACATACCAATCATACTAGTATACTTATTAGGATATAAAACTCTTGTGTTTTTTAAAAGAAAGTAATTACTTATATACACAACAATACTTTTTCCTTATAGAAATCCATGTCCTAAATGATTGAGTTGCCTGACCACTCTAGTTCTCTAACTATTTTCTAAAATGACTTAATAACTAATGGTTTTGCTTCTGGTGAGAGAGATCTCTTATCCTGTTATATAATTTTAATCATTTTTTTCTGACTTAGTATTAGATCAATAGTATTATATAATATAAAATAAAAAAAATAAATTTTTTTATTTAATAATATATATTGATACATAACTATATATTATACTAATAAACGTATAATATTATTATATATGATATATAATATATATAGATATATATTCAACTATTATGTTATATATTATTAATTATTATTATTCTTCTATATCTATATCAATATATATATATTATTATAAATTAATTTTATTAATCTCAGAATGATCAACAGCTGAGCATTAAAATGTTTCCATTATATCTAAATTAGTCAATTTTATTTTATTGTTGCGTTTTTTGCATTTATTAATTTGGTTAATTATGTTATATTACTTGTATTTTAATTATTTTAATTTAATCATTCTTTAATTTATTATCATTAAAATAGAGGTAATTTTAATAAAATATATTTATAAATTAAATCAAAAAAAAACATATAATTTTGTTTTAATAATAAAAAAACACGTTTTTTTTTGTCTAACATGTATTTATCCTTTCCTTACTTTTCCTTAATTCCTTGTTTTTTTTTTGCTATGATTCTCATAAATCATCCTACTGAACTCTCCTCTTTAATCTAAAACTGAGTTCATTTACTTTCCATTTCGTTTTTGTTTTCCTTAATCTCTCTTCCACTTCCTCCCCTTCTGCTTTAACATCCTCCGAGATAATTGCCGGTAATTAATTATTCGTCTCCACTTTAAGTCCTTCAATTGTTCTCTTCTATTCCTATTTCCGCTCTTTCTTTCTTTTTTTTTTTTTTTTTCTATCATTACCTTTATTTTTTTTCACCTTTCTTTTCCCTCTTCTTTTCTGTTATTTTTCTTTTTCTTCGTGTTATTAATGCAAATTTGTAATATTTCTGTATTTCTTTCATTTTTTTTTTTTCTCTCATTTTTTTCTCTTTTTTGTCAATTCTATTTCTTTCCTTCCTTTCTTTTCTTTTCCCGTATGAGATTTCGTTCTAAAAGCTGCTCAAAAAAAAAAAAAACCCACCATCTCTCGAATGCGTCTCCTCTCTCTATCGCCATCTCACAATGCCCAGATCGTACCCTGCATAATTTAAATGCCATTATGATTGTTTTTTATCTTTCCTCCTCAATCAATATATTATCTAACCAAGTCTCTGTCATTCCCTCACTTTCCTTTATCACCACGTCTAAAATATAATATAGACAGCAGTGGAGATAAAACACTCCGCCCTGCTTTCTCACTCCTTGTTTCATCTAGTCAAACCATGTTATCGGTTAATTTCTCAAAATTGCACTTTCTAAGTTATATAAAACACATTACAAAACTCGCAGTTTTTCTGCATACATACTTTCTTATATTGCCGAATATGATAATTAATCTACACCTCCTCACTACATAATTCCTCAATCCAAATAGAGACTTACTCCAGAGCTTTATATCCGATATGCCAGAACAAAAAAAAATGTAAAATGGAATAAACAATGTTCCCATTTTGCAGGTCGATTGAAACGCTACAAAGATAAATCTCTTGCCATATTTCCAATCAGACATCTTCTCAACGAGCAACTCATTCTTTAGTTGTTGAAAATAAGCAGTGTTCCGTGTCGTTTTCATCACTCTTCCTACTTCATATATTCCGTGTGATGTGATGATCTGCTAAATCTAAACTAGTCGCTCAACAGACCTCCTCTCCAATAATGTCTTTCAAGTATAGTTTATTAGCTACAGATGGTCCATCAGTGAAATGAGCCTACTATAAATGATCTTTGTTTCCTGCATTTCCTTTACCTTTATATATATATCGTATTATTATTGCTTTGCCAACCACCAATTTCCCGGCACCTTTCCCATCATCACTCCCAACACATTAAAAGAACACTTGTTCATAACAAACAATAGAATGATTCTCACCTCATCAAGGAAGTTGCTCTCTCCTCACCTCCACCACTCACTCCACAGCCAACTCGCAATCTCTCAGCTGGGGCTTTACCGAAACTTCTTCTTCATTTCCTTTTTTATATTTAGCAAAACTCATTTCACTTTCTACGTCTTTCTCTCCGCTTCCTCCTCCTCCTCCCTCGTCTGATCTATGATCTGCAACTTGTCCTCTTGTTCTCTGTATTCTAACATTTAGCAGATCTTCATAGAGTAGTCGGTCCATCTATCATTTCTTTCCTTGAATCCTCGGGTCTCAACAAAATCTCGTTGATGCCGTGTTTCTATCTTTTATCAATTTCTAGTACTGCGTTTGGTAGTTTTCTATATTCGCCCTCGCGGGCCATCCTTAAATATCTTTTTCCTTGTCCCTTTTCGCCCAAAGACATCTACTCGTTTATTCTTTTCTAACACGCTGCCATTGCTCCTCCGTAACGGAGGCCCTGACCATCTTTTTTTGCCTCCTCTTATTTCTCCTCTGCCGTCATCGTCCTGTGCCCTGTACATTATGTCCCGCCTTGCTATTGCCCCGCGTTGCGGTTGGCTTTTTGCAGGCCACTACTCCCTCATTTTCCCTGTTTTTACTTAATTGCTGTTTTTTCATGAACTTCTTCTAATTCACCCATGGTGTAATGTCTCATTCTAAGTACCACGTCCTATCCGCATCTTTTACCAAAGGTTTTTTCTCGTTTCACGAGGCGAGGGCGCAAACGAAAAAGTTCTTTCGTTTCTTCTTCATTCCTTAGGGTTAGCTGCATTTTCCCCGTTCATTTAATTCGTCTCGTTTCTTTGTTCTTCTAGACCCGACTTCTTCTCCAATCTCTGATCACCTCGCCCAACTTGCTGGCTCCATTTACTTCCTCCCTCCCTACTCTTATCTTGGCAATGTCAGACCCCACTCCAACGCAGTCTATGATTCCGCCATCTAAGGAACTCCCGGGATTCACTTTACAATACAATTCTAAATCATTCCTTTTTATCGGTAGACTATACATGTAGTCTATCAACCTCGATTTTTGATCGAATTGTATGCGTTACCTGATGTATCCATCTATACCTCGTAAAGATGTGAAACTCTCTGTGCTTGAAAAACGGGTTCATTATTTTTAGGTCGTTCTCACAACAAAAACTCAAAGTCACGCCTCTCCGCTGCTCATGTTTCTTGCTATCCTCTCTCAAATGGTGTCCAATCACTCTCTCCATTTCTCTACTTCTCTCTTTCCACTCCGTAGCGTGAAATATCTCCCTATTTCAACAATGCACCTCCCCCCTCCCACCTCTTCACCCCACCACTCTCTCTCCATCTAATTTCCATAAATCTAGTTTTTTCCTCGCTCTTGAGTGCCCCTGCCTGTTTGTGTGGTGGCATATATCTGGTATATTTCTTATATTTTAATTTTCCGGAGCTTATCTTCAAATATCGATCGCCACATGCATCAACCTTTCTCCATTGTTTATAAATGATCTGATTTCTTTTCTGTATACGAATAGGGTGACAGTCTTGGTCCCATTATAATTCTGTTAGATAAAGCCATGCTTTCTTAATTCCTGCTCTCGTCACACCCCATTCTAACATCAAATGCATAATCCAGTCTCACCGTTTCCATTTCTTCTTTATCCCTCCTATACCCGACTCCAACTATATCCTTCTTAACACCTTTTCCCCGATTTTTCACTCTCATCTCCGCCATCCCTTACCCTCAATCATAATCTTATCTTCCCTCTCTCAATTCATGATTAGGTCGTATTATCCCCTCCTCTTATCTCCAAAGGTACCCGGGCTAGGTCATATTTCCTTCACAATTTTACGTGGGCAACACCTATAATTCCTTAAGAAGTGTTTCCTGATTCCCTATTAAATCCCGGTAAATCAGTGCTCGCACGAAGTCCCGTCGTCTAGAAGTCTCTGTCCGGACTATCTCTGAAGGTCCCTCGCGCTTGAGTTCGTGCAAGCATTAATTTCCGGGCACAAAGCATGGCGCATTGCTAAGGCAGTCCTATCTTTCCCCAAATATGCCCTGATCTACTTTAGGCCGAGAACAACTCCTCTGGTGTCCTCAGTTGCCTCCGGGTGGCACGACGGGGATCCGGCAGTTGCCTCTTTTTTTGCACCTTCCAATATATATAGTATAGTATAATTAATATATATATATATATTATAAGTATATAATATATGATATAATTTATATAAATATATATTATATATATAATATAATTATATAATATATAATGCATTTTAGGGGGGGGGGAGTCCTGGGGTCAGAGATTCCCCGAAATTTTTAGCAAATTTATATATGCTTTTAAAATTTTATTTTTCTAAGTTCAATTGAGTTAAACCTTGTGAAAAAAAATGTTAAAAAAATTTCAAGACCCCAAAACTTTTCTCACCCTACTCCTATGTATAGGCCTATACAAATATAACTCGTCATTTCGCGAATATCTTAATAGACCTTATTTTGACTACCCACATCCGGCTTCAGACTGTTTCTGGAAATTCGCATCCACGTCCGCATAAGTGTAGATGTGGTAATGGCCAGACCATTTTTCATTTTTTATTTTCAAATAAAATCTTCCTCTCTTTAGGGCAATGTTGAACTTTTTATAAGTTAAAATATAACAAGAAAAAAAAGGATTGACTCGGCAGTTGGAAGTTGGGATTTTTTAACTAAATTTTGAATTTTTTGCTTTTCATTTCAATCACTCTTTAGCTAGCCAGCATGATCTAGAAAAGACACAAGATAAGGTCAAAGAGCCATAGTATACTAATAATACTAATTACGAGATGGAACAGTGCACTACAAATGATACACCACATATTAGATGTGAAAGAAAGTTTCATCTTCCTTGCAAGTTCAATACCGAAAATGAATCAAAACATGTTAAGATGTGATGATTGATTACCTTATCACTAAAAATGTTACTGAAGCTCTAAAACTCTACGTGAAGCTAACCAAAAAACTGAGTCATACGAACGCTCCCGAGTTATTCCACTACTAAAATCAGCTATATTTATATAAAATATTATAGGTCCCACCCAGCAAAGGAAAGAGGAAGATGAGCCAGCTTCTCTCTCGCCCGCGGGTAGCCTCACGACGGTCAATTAATTTTTATTAGATGGCGCACTCTCCAGGATTTCCATTCTCCAAAGGCAGAAAAAGGGGCAGCTCGACCAGAGGAGGCGGGTGTGGGGCCCGCCTTGCAGTAGGAAACACCATATATACGGTGGAGAGCACTGCAACATATATATAATTATCGGATACAAGTAATAATTGGTCTTGGAGTAGAGACTCGAACAATATTTCTGGGGGTATACGATGTACCCAAAAATTTATGGGTCACTTATGGAAAAAAACATTCTTCTCGGGAGTATAAGAGAGCACAAAGTATCCGAACCGTGTGCATGGTAAATATATACCCAAGTTTTACCTTAGAGATGGAGGGAAAGGCCATAGTAGAAGGTTAAGTAAAATTACGAGGGCTTATCTGTCTGGAGGGGTCAATCACTTTATACAGGAGGGAAACTCGCGAGAGATAAATCTGATTACGAGATTGAGATAGGTTTTCTTGAGTAAGTTTTTTTCTGCTGAAGCCACCGTATTGTAGTTCTATGTTTTATGTATTATGAGAGCTTATGTTATTCTGAGAGCTGGTGTACATACATGAAACTTCCGTTCGTTGCTCAAATATATGAGTCAACACACCTTATACAATCGTGATAATTGTTATATTTACTATAACATTCAGTTTAGATCGGAGTAGGAAAAATATGAGAATAAATTGACCTTTAGTCTCACTCAATGGGCATGCTAACGACGATGTGTTGGAGATAAGTTCTCTGTCAACGAGGACGTTTGCTCTGGGCACGTAAGGCACGTAGCAAGCGCGAAACGAAGAGGAAGGCACGGTGAGAGTTACCACTCACCAAGGAATAGGGGATATGAACCACTTTGCGCTTCGAGCCCAGTTAGTATCCGCAAAGAGCGCAGCTTCTTCCAAAGCATGGGACCCAGCCTCTCCCACCGGCAGATTGAGGCCGCATCGCACCCAGAAAAGTCACAATTCGAGTAGTGTAAGTTGTTGCGTATGAACGTGAACTGGCATAATATAAAAAATCACGAGAGGGGTTAATTGTGTATATTTTACAAAGACTGGGACCTCAACACACCAGGAGTGGGCGCTCCAACGACTGCTCTGAACCTTCAGAGGTATGGCGATTGAATATAATGGACCACTGAGGGCGTTAATTAGGAATGGAAATGCTCTGTACCAGCTGACCAAAGCCACATAAGAGAGAGGACACCTGGAAATGAGAAAAAAAGAGAAAAAGAAAAGAGAGACAAGAGATAATAAACTAGAAGAGAAACACAAAAAAACACAAGTCGAGCGAGTCTAACCGCGGTCGGCCAGTCCCCTGAATTAGCCACGGACCCACCTTGACTCAGTCCCACGAGTGACACTTTCTCTTTATATTGAGAGGCGCCAAATAATCGGAGGCCGAAACTTATGGTGTTGGCTTGCATGTGATGTATTATACACCTGCTTCAACATCTCGAGTTTCTTAACACCAAACTCGTAAAGGGCGGATACAAATTGTCTACATAGCTTCATGGTAATCCGTAGACACCCTGGTAATGTGAACAAGAAGAGAAGGGGACATGAGTGTATAGAATCATAAGGGGAACAGACCAAAGATATATACAATTAGCCATGAAAAGAAGCTCTTTTATATAACTATGAGAGCGGTAAACTTTTAATTAAGAATTTTTCCTAAAATATATATAGTATATATAAAAAAATAACTCCTGCTAAAAACAATAAATTAATAAAATACGCATAATAAAATAATAATCACAAAATTGCCAATACATCAAAAATGATGTAAAATAGAAACATTACATCCGTACGGCGAGCGTAATCTGCACAGCAACTGCGAGCCCACCATCAAAGGCCCAGAGCTACCTACCTTCACCCTAGAAACCTTCACGCAACCTATACCGTATGGGTGGGCCATTATGGGTTGTGGCACTCGGGAAAGCCCGGAATTCTATATAACCGCGTCCAGTCCCAAAGATTTAGAAAAAATATATAAGCGGTCTATTAAAACTTTACAACACGGATAAGACAAACAAAGATACCAAGATATATGCGCTCACTAAAGTATGCAGGTACATACGCTCACTCCACAGGTATAGGGCAAGGTCAGGAATAGAAACCTATTTCAACTCCTCTATCTCGATCAGATATGAGAGGCGAAGCACGGTACTGATTTCACACACACCAATACTAACTCCTCGTGAGAGTTTGCTTATTAGAGCTCTAGTATTCCTGTATTCTCGATACTCTTGCGACTGAACCCACCTAGGGGGTTTGCGTTGGTTAAGTGTTGGGTGTATTCCTCGCCACGGCGATGGCTTATAGATAGAGCAGACAACGCCCTCCCTAATGGAGATCTGCGGTCTACTCAACAGAGACACAGCCCCTGTGTCCCGATACCTAAGGTATAGCTAGGGTAGAGGAAGTAACTCTCAGTATAAGTAGAGAGTATAATCAGGAATACGTAGGGTAGTACGTAATAGAATAAACGGTAGAGGAGATGATAGGGAACAGAATTTAACTAGAGACTGAAAAGGGAAGGGAGGGAATGATAGGAAACTGTAAATAATAATAAATAATATAATAACAAAATAATAAATAATATAATAATAATAATAATAATTAAATAATTAATAATAATAATATAATTAAGTAAAACAAATAACATAAATGGAGAGAGTAAAGGGGAACCACTAAAAAAGGGGGAAAAATAACTAGTAAAAAACTAAAAACTATTACAAAACTCAATCTATACGTCATAAGAATTACCAATTTAGGTAATAAAGGTATCGTGTAGTCTACTATACCCACCGTATATATACCGATAAACATAAGGTGGGGTACGTTATTAACTAGGTGAGGGGAGGTAGAATAATAATAATAATAAATAATAAATACATATAAAATATAATAAATAATAATAATAAAATAATAATAATATATAATATAAATTATATATTATAATATTATAATATATATATATATATATATATATATATATGATAATATGGAAATGTAAGACAAATGTATTTTTTTCTCCTAACCGCATCCATTAATCCAGTGATCATTTTGAGGTATGAAAGAATAGCTTGACTATCAGCCTACCTATGTCCAATAAAACTGGGGGCTATCTCAAGATAAATTAAATAGGGTATACTCAGTACATAAAGCCTAGCCACTAATGAATATTATATACTTTTAAGACTGCGAACATTGAGAGAGGAATGAAAAGGGTTTCATAAACACAATATAGATATGTATTCTACTTTCTCTGAAAGTCTTCGTGGAGTATTTGATCTATGAGATGATTTTTAGAGAGCAGTTAATTAGATTTTACTATAAAAATATAATTTAAATCACTAACTTACGTATGCTGTACTTAATCCATATACATGTTATTCGTATAATATTAGGTACATATATTATCAAATAAAATTTTATATAGAAGAATAATATTTTGAAGATATATTATAAAATATTCGAAATATAATATCATCTAATATTGTATAATACGGAGTTAAACACACCCAATCTTTGGGTATTGATTAATATTATTTTATGTAAATAAAAATATATTCATTAAAAATACAATTACTCTCATATACGCTTTTGTATAACAGTTTAACAATTTTAATTTATTCATATTCATAGGTGTGGCGAGAATCTAACTTAAACTATAAGTCAGATGAACACCACGCCACGCTTCACGGAAGCACGAGAAGCTATATTACATTCTAATATGGTGGATGTTTCTCATGTTAAACGAATCGGCCGTACGCAAGACCGCAAGACAAATGACCAAAATACGCGTAGCAAGAAATAGCTCACCTATGAGCGAGTGAGCCCCACAATTTCCGACACCCGGGGCGATAAATGACAGTGCTACAAGATGCAAAAATGAAGATTCCCATTCCAAAATATGAGCGTTTGCCAACTCAAGAATTAGATGAAGATGTTCCTGAAGATTTTATTATACCTCTGGGTGCGGACACCGATTTTGACCCCAGTGTATTTGAAAGTCAAAACGTCAGCAGAAAGTCTAACCAGAGACCAGTTTGACGAAGTGGCGCACCGATTTATACGGCTTCTATGATTGGCCGATGCATGCTAGGCCATACCCCTCAAATCTTTGCCAAAAAAGAGAAGATATATTCTTGAGGTTGTATAGACTTGGTATGAGGAAGGTAGAAAATGTAAAGAAGAAAAAACTAATCAGCTATTAACTCCTCAAAATAACCACCTAAATCAACACTAATTTATTTCATATCATATAACACAATAGCCAAACATAGACAGCAAAGAAATTACTCACTATTATATAATATTATTAGAGAGAAAATATAACAAAGATTTAAAACTATACTTACTAATATTACTTAAACGCTAAAACATTATAATATGTAGATTTGTTAAAGAAATGGGTTATTATGTCCTTACAAAACATAAATCAATTGGGTAACATGTTTTTTGAGAACAATTTCCAAATAATAAAAAAGCCTTTATCAGATGTGTATTTTAAGTCATAAGTGGCAATTCATACTATATAACACCGTATCGATTGCCAATTGGGGCACTTACTCATAATCAAAAAATATTAAAAGTTATATGAACATATACAGAAAAAGTTTAAATCTGCCAAAAATTAGTAATAGAGAGTAAGCAAGTGGAATTAGTCATAAAACCTTAAAAATGGTTATTAAACTTGTCTGCATCAATAGTAGACAAGGACATATACTAAGAGGGATGGTAATAATATAATAATTATCTCACACTGCTTTTACACTTGCTTATATGTAACAGTCAAGAGCCAAGCTAAAAGTAAAACATTATATTCAAAACTCACTATAAAATCTGCTCAATGCTAAACATACACTTAATGTAGAGAAATTATTTTATTTTATATTAATTCAACTATTAGTGAGCAGAGATAAACTATATATATATATAATATATATAATTAATAATTTCCTACCTTCACTGAGCAATATCAAGACTAGGAGCCACCATTATAATAATATTTAAAAGTTATTGAAAAGAAAAAAAATCATAACTAAGTGTATTTATAAACAAAAATACATTAATTTCCAAATTACTCTATTATATAAATATAATGTTATGAAAAAAATCAAAGCAGTAGAATTATTCAATATGGCATACCAAAAAAATAGCGCCATTAATTAAAGACCAATAGTAACTATTTCTAGTATTAATATACCAAACTGAATGGAATGCACAAAAAAAAATTAAAAAAAAAAAAATGATCCTAGTTCTCAGTCATTTGGATCTTAATATAAAATCATAATTAAGGTAATTATAGGGCAGATAACTACAATGAATCGTAAAAAAAATAAAATAAAAATTTTTTTTACAAACTACTCCGAGTTAGGTTTTGCAATATAAGCAAAAAACATTTCAATAATGTACAGTATTTTTTTTAAATAGCCATTGCTCACCCATTTTCCAATGTAATTTAACGGTGATGGTAAGTGGTGCAAAAAACAGGCCGAATTCAACCAAGATTATCCAAAAGTTAATGGAAGAAAAGGTACTAAAATGAATAGCGACAAGATAGATCAGTAGTAATATATCATAATTTTAAAGAATTGTAACGAACTACATTGTGGTTAAATGAAATTATAATACATTTCCAATTTGTAAAAAAAATCATAAAATAAGTCGTAATAAAATTCCTCAAACCATTTAATAAGCATTAACTGCATCATTCTTACCTGATTTTTATCCAATCCAGAACTTTTTTCAACAATTTGGTCATTTTACATCTTTTCAATACTTTAGGGGCTCAATTTTACATCATGTGGGAAATATTTAAACTGCAAATCTTTCTCCTCGGTTAATCTCAAAGGTTCATACCTTTATCCTCATCTTCACTTTCGACAGTCTGTTGCATGGGTAATCATTTTCTCCTGTCAAATTATTTGGCAAAGGTTGAGGAGATAATAATAATAATAATAATAATAATAATAATAATAATAATAATAATAATAATAATAATAATAATAATAATAATAATAATAATAATAATAATAATAAATATATGTTTTAACTGTTCCATCTATAAAAAATAATAGTTTTATCAAATTTTTCTTAAAATTTTTTGAAATAGATGCAAGAATTATTTTCATCCTATCACTCGATATCCATAGAAATAATCAATTTCACTTTCTATAGGAGGGTGTTTTTAAACCCCTATGAATCAATCCTATTAGATATTATTATTATTATAATTAGTATTAGCATTAGTATTATTACAATCATGATTAAAATTATAATTGCAATAGTAGTTGTAATTATGGTTAAAATATTTATTATTATTATTATTATTATTATTATTATTATTATTATTATTATTATTATTATTATTATTATTATTATTATTATTATTATTATTATTATTATTATTATTAGGAATATCAAGATTTGTATTACTGTTTGTAATATTGTTACTGATTATTATTATTATTATTATTATTATTATTATTATTATTATTATTATTATTATTATTATTATTATTACATAGCTCAACAAAGAATTTTTTCCAAGACAAAAAATATCCGTTTTTTACAATTTTTTTTCATGCAGAGTTCAAATATTTTATTGGCTTTTGTCTGTCAGGACTAATTTTGACACTATTCACACGTTAACATGGAAAAAATTGCAGAAATAAATAATTTTTCATGTGAGCAGAGACAAAACGGTTGGATGTGCAAACAGAATGGAAACAAAATACGTGTATCATCTCCAAATATATATATAGGCATATATGCATTGAAAATTGCAAATTGATAGGAAAAATAATAAAAAAGATATAGCAGTTTTTCATGAAATGGTAAAAAGTATAAATTTTTTTAGTTTTCAAGCAAATGCCAGCAAAACTGGACCTTAAAGACAAAAAACCAATATAATTTGCGGAATCAGCGTAAAAATCTGCATATGAAACAAGCCTTAAATAAAAGTCAAAAAAATTTGTTCTCCAGTATTAATATTATTATTATTATACTGAGGAACAAAGTTTTTTTTGACCTGTATGTGACTTTTCTTATGTAGTTTTTTGCGCTGAATCCAAAAGTTATATTGGTTTGTCAACGAGGTCCAGTTTTGCTGCCATTCAAATGAAAATTAAAAAATGGCAAAAAAATTTTTTACCAATGTTTCATGAATGAAAAAACAGTATTTTTTTTATTTGTCCAATAAATATGAAATTTTCATTGCATACATATATACTGTAGCTATATACTTAGGCAAGACACATTTTGTTTAGATTATCTGTTTGTATACCCAACCGTTATGTCTCTCTTCATGAGAAAAATAATTTGTTACAATTTTTTTCCAGGTTTACATGTGAACAGTGATAGAAAAAAAACAATATGATTTTTGAATTGAGCATAAAATACATAAACAAGTAGCTATCGGATTATAGACAACAGAAAAATTGTAAAATTTGTTGACCTGTATTATTATTATTATTATTATTATTATTCACAAATTTTGTGATTGTTGTAGTTTTCCTCACCATTATGTAGCATAATAATTGTGTGTTATAACACAACTTCTAGTTATTATTTTGATAGTGTATCCATAATGTATGATTAATATTATTATCATTATAATAATTATCATTATTATGTATCTTACTATTAGTATCATTATGTGGTATTCTACATTTAATACAATTAATATTGCTATCAGAAAGGAAGAGGTATTGTTATTGTTGTTGTTTAAAATATATATATCTTTTTATCAGTAACAATTAGGAAATATCAGAAAAGCAGGTATTATATTTGGGGCTCAAAAGGAAACAATACTGTGTTGCAATTAGTAGCCCCATTTCAGATACTAGGGAAATTACATCCTGTTTTAAATAATTTATTGGTATATTGAAATTGTAAATACTTGACTATATAATTTAAAACTATAATTCAAAATTATTATTAAATGATTAAATTGTAATTTCTCTATTTTGAATAAAAAAACTTTGAATTTAAATTATTACGCCTTTCATTTTAATTTAGTGATGTGAATAATAATTCTTTAAGTCTCTTTTCAGAAATTTAGAAGTTTATAAACTATTAATTTTTCAATAACCCGAGTTTCTTCTAATTGGTGAAAAGTGTTCTATATAACATGACTACTTGTTCTTTTCTTCTTCAATACTTTCGAAAGGTTTCATCCTTAATTTCAGTTTACTTTTTATATCCCATAAATAAAACACAATTTGTTTTTTACACAAAAATTGTCCTCAGAGAGAAAAAAAATGTTTTTTGCTGCTTTGAGAAAAAATCTAAGCTTTAAATCTAAATTTTAAATAGCATTAGTATAGAATAATATATATATATATCTATATATATATATATATATATAATATATATATAATTATATATATATATATATATATATACATATATATATAATATTATATATATATATATATATATATATATAATCAGGGATGGGGAGTCGAGTTCGGGAGTTCCGAGCGTTTTCATGGGGTAAAGGAGTCGGGGTGTCGGTGAAGTCTGAGTAAAAAAAAAAACCGACTCCTTTCGACTCCCAAAACAATTTTGTATGAACTTTTACTATCCAAAAATTTTGAAAAATTAATTGAATTTTTATTATAAAAGACTGTACATTTTTTTATTTTGACATTTGATTGTAGCCAATTTGAGGAATATTTTCTACTGTTATAAAATAAAGGTATAAAACTGGTTATAAAATAAAATGTACTTTGACTACTTGTGTATATTGTGCGTTAACGAATTATCAACAGCGAGCGATGCTATCAATAATGCGACAAAATTTAAAAGTCAAGTAGAGTACAAAATACTGATTTTAATATAAGAGTCACATCCAATTATAAGATATTTTGCAATAAGCTAAAAGAACGGAAAGCTATACTATAACATTTATGTACAGACAACTGTGCTGGCGCTCACGGTGTGTGTGGTTGTGTCAGCATTTCAAGTTTCTGGTACCTAAATTTGTGCGTGAATTTCTAATATAATATTTATTTTTTGGTGTGGTAGACACGCGAAATATATCTATCTCCCACAACCCAGTAAGTGGTGGTAAGCATAGAATTTAATAAATAATTTAAATCAGTTTGTCATTGACCAAAGAAGAGGTAAGATGTTGTAAAGCAAGATAATTATTTTTCCCTTACGTTTGGCAAGGGTTTGTAGTTTGTGAGCAAATGACCTTGACTATTTTGATTCAGCAAGTGTTACCAGCGTTATATATATATATATATATATATTGTAGGGTTTGTTCTTTTTGATTGTTTGTTTTTGTTTGCTGTTTTTGTTATGTGCCATGTTCTCCTTTTCCAGCAATAACCTTTACTACTCTCCATATTGAAGTTGGTACCTGTTACAAATTGAATGTGTACCACTTTATGCACCTTTAACTTTTTTTTACAACCTACCTGATTTATGAAGTTTCGTGTCATGCTATTGAACTCAAGTTGCATCATTTAAGATATCAATTGTGGCTTGAATTTGCATGGGGATCTTCTACCTGAATTATTAGAAAAACCAAACCTTAACAGTTGTTAAGGTATGTGTGTGTTTTTATCCTTGCTATTATGTTTCATTTTATTTTTTTGAATTTATGGTAGTAATGGTAAAATACTTTCATCTTTTAAATAATTTTCTCCAGTGGGATATGCTTCTAATAGTGTATTATTATACTCTACTCACGTAGGTTTTGGGTTTAGGACCCGAACTCTTATTGGTTTGACGAAGAAAACTTTCAATCTTTTCTCCCACCGATTCAATTTTCCGAAGAAACCGAATTTATATTATTTTTATTACAAAGATGTCTCAGGTACTAGTTCATGATTTACCTGTCTGTATGAACTAATAATATAGTTTTTGTGAAGTTTGATAAAGCATTAGATAGTTTCTATATTTTTTTTGTGCTAAGTCTATTGAACCAAGTTCTTTTATATTGACATGAACTATGGTGGTCATTGAATAACTTTCATTTTTGAACTGACCAATGTCTTTTTACAGTTAGTAACAATAGGGTTGCGCTAAAACGTTTTTTTTTATATATCTATATCTTTAAAAGTGAACATTGAGTGTGAGATGAACAAATACCACCTTTTATTTATTAGGTGACTCTCAACTTGAACTTAAAAAGAGAGAACATAAAAAAAAAGAATCGTGTGATAGTGTTATACCCTATAAACTGTTAATGTTCCTTTCTGTTTATGTTCTTTATTTGGAACTTATGCTTTACCGATTTTTTTTGTAATTTTAAGGTCTCATTTTTTTGTAATTTTAAGGTCACACTTAGTCTAATTTTAAGGTATAAATTTTTGGGGATAAATATAACAAATTCATGTAACCATGGTTATATAGAAAAGTGTATACTATACACACTGCTCAAAAAAAAAAGAAAATTATTATTAAGTGTAAAGAAAAACCAGATACTGCATAGTGATTCTGTACATCAGCTCAGATCCTGTGCACAAGCTCAAAAAGAATAAATTCAGCTGATAAGATACAGTTTTTCTGTATTTGTATTTTTTTCTATTGAATAATAGAATAAATTTTTTTTGTGCATATTGATTCATATATATAATACTTAAAGTGTAACCAAATGAAACGGTTACATCTGTAAATGAAAAATTCAAACTCTAAATATAGGTGAAGACTAAATTGAATCGTTTTAATCCTCTCATATCTTGTTTGTCATACTGGGTTTTGCATGAGCATGAGGATACCCCTGTCTCTCTCTCTCTCTATTCAAAAACTCTTGTTGCACTGAACCTGTATATCTACCTCTTGGTGTTGGAACTGTACCACTCTAGTGGTTATTAGAAACTTTGAAATTTATTTTTTTGTATCTAGTTACTGTATTTTCGTAAAGAAGTGTATGCTGGATTGATGGTGTGGTTTGCAAATTTTTTTTTGGAAGTTGGTCACATTTCCTTCCTAATAATAATCCTTGGTGATTGGACCCTTAGATTTTTGAAAAACCTTCCTTATGTTCTTGGCAACATTTAATTACAGAGTAGATTAGATAATCTCTTCTTTTATTCCCTCTACTTTGCATGGTGATTGGTGAATTTTATTTATTTGTTTATTTTGTTGTGTGTCTTTTAGTATATCTAATTAACCTTCTTATCATAGTTTTTTTTTTTTCCTGGCATGAGAGTACTGTAGAACCAGAGCAATAGGTTGTTTGATAGTGGTCGAAGGGTGTTTGTTTTTTTTTTGGTGTTGGTCTATGTCAAATTTGAATACCTTTCATCAGATACCTCTTTTGCCTGATATAATTTTGAGGGTTCTGTAGTTTTTGCCGGGGGTTGATTTGAATCATTATACCTTTATTTTACCATATATCACCTATGTTGCTGGTTGCTGAGGAAATGTGTTTTTAAGGAGGGAAACTGGTCGAAAATAAAGAGTGTTTAAAAAAGGTTCATCGGAAGAAGGTAATTGAGTACATACATCTGCTTATACCCCAACTTTGCTAATTTACAAACTTTATTTCACATATATATATATTTTTTTTCATGGCACCTGAGTGAGAAGCTGAGTGTTCCTTATTTCCCTGTCTTTCTGTGTTGATGTCGCATGGTTTGGTTCTCATTGTGTGTATTGCACGTGGTGGTTTCATTTAGATTAGAAGAGGAGGGAAGAGTGGATAAAACAGCGGTAAGTGTCGGAAACTACACAATATTTTTTATTGTCCGATTGGACCATTATATTTATAATCTCGTGTTTCACTGTAGTATTTTGCTTATTATCTTTGACATTTGTAACTTATTGTTTATATTTAAAAAAGGGTGAACTTACTGACTAAAGAATCACACTCAAAAATTACAACCCTTATATTGGTAGCAGAGCGTAGTTTCTGATACTGCTGCTCATATAGCTACCCTTTCCTTCCTATCTTTGTTGGTTGGACAATTGAATAAACTTTGGATTACTGGTAAGTTTGTTGTCTGTTGTATTGTTTGTTTTTTTTGTTATTTGTTATAAAAATGGCTGATCATAAGTTAACAGGTGACGGCGAAATACCCCCTAGCCCCAGAGAAGGGGAGAATGTCACCCAATTACAAAATTCTGAAGACGAACAGAAAAACGATACATTGGAGCGTAAGGAAACAGTCGATCCCACTTCTCAGGTGGTGAACACTGGTGAAGGGGGATTGCGACCAGTACTCCCATCAAGTTCCATCCCAGATGATGGATTAACCAGAGAACAGTTGGCCCAACAATATACTTTATCTAATGAGTTGATGGACCGAATGAATAAATTGACTCAAATAACGGAGAACCAGGGGACCGCCTCTGTGTTACCACTGGAAAATGGTCAACAACAAACCCCACCGTCCTCTACTCTGGTTTCTCAGAGCCAGACTACACGTCCTTCTTCAACGGAATTGCTTCCATTTCCAATCACTGACAAAGATTGGTTAAAGGCCATATATCGACAGAACCAAGAGATGATAATGGCTCTGACGAAAGTTGTTTTGTTGTTGGAGAAGCATACACCTAATTCGAATAAAATGATCCCAGTAGGTAAGTACTCCTTAGAAAATGGAGAACCATTTCCTCAATTTCTGCAGAGGTTTGAGGAATATGCCACAATAACTTACCCTAGAGCAACTGCTGAAGGGTGGCGAACACATCTGGGAATGTATCTCGAAGGTGACATCAAGGAGGTGTATGATGTCTTAATGAAGAATAACGCTGGTTATACCATAATAAAAGCCCAACTGAACGAATGGTTCGCTGAATGTTTACGAAAGAAGGTAAAAACTCACCTAAAGAATTTCAATGAGGCAAAGATTCTTCCTCATGAAACAATACCTCTCTATGCATTGAGATTGCAGGGGTTAGCTGAAATGGCTTTTCCTGGATCTGATGTCAAAGACATGAAGATGGTTAGAGAGAAATTGGTTGGCAGTCTGCCCCTTGATATGCAGGAAAAGGTAAATGCTTCTGCAGTGGTGTGTGAAATTGCTATGAGGGGCTTCCCACTTGATTGGGATGGCCTAGTGAAACTTATAACTCAACATTATACAGGGGGACGTAAATCTAGTGAGGAGCAAAATGTATCTCCACAGATAACGCAGGGTACTGAGAATTCGCCTTCGTCTCCGGAGGTGATTGATCTCACAGCCCTCCATCCATATTCACCGATGGGAACACCTCCTCTGGGTACGACACAAGGGGGTTGTTCCCAGAAAAGTATAACCCACGGACCACAGACTAACTTGGGCTATGACCCATGTGGACAGCCGTTATATTATGGGCAAGCATCCACCTACTATGGAACACCTTTTCAAAACAACTTCTACCCCAATGTAGCGGAATCCTACTCCGTACCCACATTTGCTCAGATGGCTGCACAATCACCTATACCTCCTACAAATATTAATGGCTCTCAAAGACATAATACTCCACCTGTTTCTCCACGGAATAATCGAACGTTTTACGCCTCAAAACGGGGCCCACCATCACCGAAACAAAAACGGCAGATGCCACAACAAATAAACACTTCTATAGGTTCCCCCAATGTACCACAGTACCAACCACCACAAAAACCTTGGTGGTCGGGCAATAACCTGTCTTGTAAATATTGCAAGCAGGCAGGTCATGACGTTAGGGACTGTCCATCTCGCCCGTATTGCCATTTTTGTGGAAAAAGGGGGCATATATTTGATGAGTGTTACCTACACAAGAATAAATGTATTCGTTGTGAAGCTAACGGACATGTGGTGCAGGACTGTCCGCAAACAAGAGAAAAGCTACAGCAATGTGATTCTACTCCTCGATGTCCCTTCTGTCAAGGGGATCACCTGGGTATGAATTGTACGAAAAAGAAACCACATTCAAAAAACTAGTTAGCTCTGTGGGGAGTGGCCCACCCGCAGAGCCACCATCATTGACTCAGGAAGTCCAAAAATCGCAAAGAGATAAAAAACAACAACTATCCAAGAAAGGGTCACCGTCATTACTTGTAGCAATGGAAATGGATAATTCGGAAATAATACCTGAACTATTGGAAGTCAATGTCCCAGTTCTCGAATATGGGATAGACTTCATTGAAGATCCTCCAAAGGTAGTAATAACTTCCGCAGATGACGAAATTGATAAAATAAATAACACAAAGGTAGATGTTTCAGTCAATACTGACCCTACAACATTTTCCCAATGTTTATCCCATCCGGAAATTCTAGAAACAACCTTAAATATTGACTCTTCGCTGACTCAAAAGACCCTCCAACCTGAGGTACCAGTACTAAGTGAAAAGCCGAAAATTAACGGCCCGAAAGGCCCATTTCTCCAGTTCAGGATGACCCAGTCCCTTCTGGAAGAAGCCTTAGTGATAGGCGTTGTAATTGATAATTCTACTCAAACCGAACTGTTGGAAGCTTTGGTTGATACTGGAGCATCTGTCAGTATAATAACTAATCGAACATATAAATTATTAGACCCTTCTTTATATCCTTTGAAACCTACCATATATACGGGTCTTCGCGGCATCGGCGACGTCGTTTTTGAAGTCCTTGGTGCAGTTACTCTGTCTTTACATCTTTCTAATAACTATTGTACTAGGGCTAGAGATTTTGTTGTTGTGTCAGACGAGGTGGTGTCTTATGGTTTGGTTATTGGTTACGACCTTTTGCGTACGGAAAACATCTTGCCCGATTTAACTAATAAAGAATTAATTACACGACATAACGATAGTCTTTTGGTCATTGCAAAAGATATACGGACCGAAAATGGCCAAGAACATGCAGCTAAACTAGCTACAGGAGTAAACATTCCTTCAAATAATTGGATGGACGTGTCGCTTGCACAGGAAAAATGGTTTCCAGAACCCTCTTATCCGGCTCTTTTGTTGTTCACACCTAGTGAACAGAATCACTGTTTTATGGATCACGCTGTTATTCCATATTCCCTTGATACTCCCATAAAATTGCCTTGTTATAATTTAACTGATCACTATATAAAAATTAAACAAGGTTATACCTTAGGAACGTTTTCTATCCTTACAGTAAATCCCACTAATACAATCCCTACACATTTGGTTGAACTAACACAGAAATTGCAAGATACATATAAGGAGTGGACACCTGCAAACCTCCATGAGGCTTTTGACCTGGATTCCACTGATCTAACCCAAGAACAAAAAAACCAACTGATACAATTGCTACTTAAATATCCAAATACACTAAGTCTGGGAGATACAGACGTGGGATGTACTTCCATCTTAAAGCATTCTATAGAAACAATAATAGACGACCCAGTGTGTGAACCGGTTAGAAGACTCCAGGGTCCAATACTGTATGAGGTGGAGGAGGTATGTAGAAAGCTGGAAGCCGATGGCATTATTCGACAATCGTTCTCTCCTTACTCGGCACCAGTTGTCCCTATTAGAAAACCTGATGGTACGATGCGCTTGTGCATTGACTATAGAAAATTAAATTCAGTTACAAAAGGAGACTCTTTTCCTATACCTAACCTAATAGATACGTTATTCAGTCTCAAGGGAAAACAATATTTCACAACTATCGACCTAATAAAAGGTTATTATCAAATAGAAATGGAAGAAGACAGCGTAGAAAAAACCGCATTTTCTACACCATTATCCCATTGGGAATTCTTGCGAATGCCCTTTGGTGTTAAAAATGGACCAGCTACCTTCCAAAGAGCCATGAATCTTGCACTAAGTCACATCCCTTGGACGGAAGTTATGATCTATATTGATGACGTACTAATAGTTAGTGACACTTTTGAACAGCATTTATCCATCTTAGAGGAAGTCCTTGTAGCATTCATGGTGAATGGGTTTAAGTTAAAACCATCAAAAACTTATTTACTTAGGAGAAAAGTAAAATTTTTGGGACATACGATCTCAAATGAGGGCATGATACCCTTGGAAAGAAACTTACAGGGAATACGAGACTTCCCAGTACCCAAAACTGTTAGGCAAGTGAGACAATTTATGGGTTTAGTGAACTTCTATCGCAGACACATCCCTAATTGTTCAGTCATAGCACAACCATTGTTCGAATTATTCAAAAGTACCAGTAATGTTAATTGGACTGAGCAATGCCAACAGGCCTTTGATACCTTAAAAAAACTCTCCATTGTTGGTATATCCGGATCGTTCAGCCAAGGCGGAACCCCTTTTACTATACACTGACGCATCTGGAGTAGGTGCTGGGGCTTGTCTTAGCCAGATACAAAACAACGAAGAAAAACCAATTGCTTTCATCTCCACAGTTTTTTCGAAAGCCCAAAGGAAATATAGTACCACAGAAAGGGAAGTAGCCGCCATACGGTGGGCTATTAGATCTTTGAAGCCTTTTCTCTATAAAATCAAAGTAATAATATTCACAGATCATCAACCTATATTGTTCCTTCAGAACATGCCATTAGTAAACCCTCGGGTGGCTAGAACTCTAGAAGAATTAAATGACCTGGACTATGAGTTGTGTTACTTGCCAGGTAAAGAAAATATCATAGCTGACATATTGTCCAGATCTCACTATGAATTGAAGCTGGAAGCCATGGAAACAAGCTATCTTCCGGAGGTCCCTGATGGCTTTAAAGAAATTTTAATGCCAGGAGGTGGCGATTCGTTGTTCCAGTGTTTTTCTCATTATGAGTATGATCACATGGACCAACATTTAGAATTGAGGGTTGAAGTTGTGGATGAGTTATTAGCACATCGTGAAAAGTATCACCTACCAACTGGTAGGAATGAAAAAGGTGTGCTCAAACAACTCCAACTGACTAGGTATCCAGGGCAACTCCCATTTATCCATAGTATCCAAGCATATGCTAAATTGCGACAGATAAAGGTATTGGTTTATTTTAATAAAAATCATCCTTTACAATTTGGATTACCTGATAGCAAGAAGAAGCTATTTTTGTTTTGTCGTAGTGGTATTCATTTTAACCGACTAATTACAACGGAAAACGTTTTACCTGAGTCGGTCATGATGTCGTTGGAAGCGTATCCTAATCCGCCTATAATTCAATCTTCTTTGTTGGTGGTTATTCATTCATTGGAACCAGAATCTCCAAATGAAAATAATTTATCGAAAGATACAGTCAATCTCGTACAAACTCTTTTTGACTCTGGTGGGGAGGAGTCAGGCGGTAACAACATGCCTAACACAATCATTTCTTTGAAAAACTTTACTATGATTATTAATACTCAAGATACTGTAGAAATTTTGATGTCTCAAATAGTTGATTGTCAGAAAAATGACCCATTGTTAAGGCGCTTGAAAAGAGCCTTACATCATAATCAACCTTTGAGGGGTCCTCTAAAGTTGTTCCGTTATTCTCTGAATTCTTTATCACTCTTGGATGGTATTTTAATACATCGTAATCGGAATGATCAGTATAACTATGTGGTATCATTTCTTTTTGCAGTACAGGTCACGGTGATCAACCATTATGAATTTGCTCATATTGGACAGCGCAAATTATATGCGTTATTGGAGAATCTTGTATGGCATCCTAAATTAAGAGAAATTTGTAAGGATGTTTCTATGGCATGTCATACGTGCCAGTTAGCTAAAATTTCCAACATATTTAATACACCACCAAAAATAAAGATTAACACTAGATATCCTTTCGAACTAACAGCTGCAGATCTTATTCAGCTACCAAAATCTCGGAAAGGAAACAATTATGCTCTTGTATTTATAGATCATTACAGCAAATGGGTAGCTGCTGTGCCTATTAAAAGTAAACATACATCCCTAGTTACTACGGCGCTTGAAAGTATAATTTCTTATCTCCCTTTGATCCCTTCTCGCTTACTGACTGACAATGCCCGGGAATTTCGTGGACCACTTTTTGAAGATCTTTTACGGTCTTTAAATATATATCATGTGTATACTACACCATATAACCCTTCATCAAATGGTATTGTTGAGCGAGTCAACCGAACATTATTACAATATTTACGTGTTTCTTTACAAAATCCAGTAGAATGGGACTCCCTTTTACCTCATGTACTCTTAACTTACAACCATTCTAGACACTCAGAAACTGGTAAAACTCCAGCCGAAATCTTATATAGGGAGGCCCATGATACCCGTCCAAAATTACCCTGGACCAGATTTTCCCAATATTGGGATGAAGGTCATCGAAATTTTCGACCATATGGTGTTGACCAGTTGGTAGCATTAAAAATCCACTTACCTGGGGATCTTACAATAAATAAGTTTAAAGAAAGGTACCAAGGTCCTTTGCAGATTATACATATAAATTCTAATAACGTAACTTATGTGGTGGAAGCGTTGGATACAAAAAGAAAATACCGAGTACATCATCGTCAGTTGAAACGATGGACCTCACCTCCCCCGTACTTGCAGAGAACCCCCATATTTGTGGAGTTATTAACCAAGCCTTTATTGCTCGAGGGAGGAGAACCCTCTGAGGAAATTGCTGAAGAGTCAATACCGGCTCCTTCAGACACAACTCCCCCTGAGCAAACCCTGAATTTTGATAATGACTCGGATGATGAGGACTTTTTGGGTTTCCCGGATGTACCAGGTCCAGAACTTTATAATGACGTAATTTATCACTTAAATCAAAGCGTATTGTTAGCCAATTCTTTAAACCAATATTTAGATGAACCCGAATACAATGGGCACCCCCAAATGGATCAAATGGATGGTAACATCAGTATCAATCATGATCAGCTGAGTGATGTTTCATCTTATTATTTGGGAAACTTGTTCATTACACCTGAACAAATTACCCTTAGCCCATCACTGATAGAAAACTCTCCAAATCTTACCAATGTATCCCCAAACTTAAACCACACTCCTTCCTATATCTCCTATACACCCCTAATAATAACTGATAATAGAGAAGTTCACACTAAAAATTTTGAATTTGATTTCCCTTACGTTTCCCCTGACTTTCCCTGACCAAATCGGCAAATTTTCCCTGACCAGCGTGTTCGTTATTTTGGGTGTATAAAATATCTATTATTTTATTTGCAGCCTATTTACTCAGTTCATACATTAATTATTGAAAATATTACTTTAAAAAATTGTTGATCATCATGGATGAATTTAAAAAAATATTGTTTTTTTTATGTAATCAGCCTATACCTCACCCATAGCCGTTCAAATCACTCCCTTTTTTATTTTTTTCCAAAAGAAACAGTTTTATTTATTACAAAAAGAAAAATAAATTAAAAGCTTACATTAATAGCCTAGCGTGAATAGCGTCCACTGTAATCACAAAAAGTTCTAAATGGGGAGATTTTAGATTAACTTTTTCTTCTAAAGCATTTGAATTTTTTGATCTTATAGCGTCTTCTTCTGTTAAAGCCTTCAGTTTAACATCTTTCTTCTGCTCTGCAAGTTTATTGATCTGTATGGAATTTCTTTTTTTCAACCTTTTTATTCTCTTCTTTTTCTTCTGATTTGACTCTTTGAGATGTTCTTCATATCTCCTATGGGCAGCTCTTACATTTGTCAAAATTTTTTGAGTGATAGGAACTTTATGAATACTTTCATGAGATCTTATAGCATTGAGCACTGTTCTTTGAAAAATCAGACTAAGTCCTTTCAGATTCTCCACTAAAATTGCTTAATTTATACAAAAACCCTCCTTCCACTGTCACATTTCCATGCGAAAACATCAGTCCTAATTTAATAATTTGCCACAATTCCACATAACATTGATTCCTCAGTGCTATAGAAAGAAAAAAAAACTCATCAAGTCTCTTCTTAGAAAGACAATCACATCCAAAAATATTTTGAATTTTAATTGCAAGGTAGAATGAGCTTCACTGCAAGTAGAGGTATAGTGTTTTTTCTTTCTCAGCAACAGAATCTGTGATTCGGTTATTGGTGTACATGCCTCTAGCAATAAATCAAATCTTTGTTTCCTTTTCTGGCTGATGAAAAACTATTACTAGGATCCAATGATGAGAGCCATTGGACAGCCTTGTACTTCAGAGGACATCTTTCTAATATCTTTTTCTGTCATTTTGATTTGCACAGCTGGCATCAAGTTTGTCATGAATCTAATGCAAAAAAAGTTAGTGTTGGTTGTAGCAGCATGTAACTGGACTAGAATCTTCCATAATATTAAGTACGAGACATTATAAATATGTGAACAGAAATGAAACCAAGGTTCAGTTTGACGATCCAACCACTGGTCGTTAAAAGTTAGCTTTTTTTTTTGCTTGAAGTCATTTTATAAATAAATAATAAATTACAATCCAAATTTCCCAAAAATCAAAAAATCAATTCGTCAAACCAAAAAAAAAAAAACTCAAAAAGTATAATTCCCTAAAAAGAAAGATATAAACAGATTAAGTCATAAGTTATACAGTCTAAAAAACACATCCATATTACAATCACCTTCAATCGGAAGGATGAACTTGGAACACCTTCTACGAACAGAATAGGAAGAATAGTAGTAATAGTGAACTAAAAATAGAAAGAAACAGGATAGAAGTAGATTTATGGGATGTCGTTCCTCGCCCATACTTTTCATTCACTTATCAAATACATCTCTCATTCCACAATTATACAGTAAGGAAAAAATAATATATCAAAAATATGTAACTTGGTCCATGGATCATTCTTTATATGTTTGGAAATTTTAAAATTTCCCTGACTTTTTGGGAATTTCCCTGACTTTCAGGCATATTTTAAAACGTCCCTGACTTTCCAAACCTAATTCACACTCCTTCCTATATCTCCTATACACCCCTAATAATAACTGATAATAGAGAAGTACCTCCAGTGCCTAGGCATCAGGTCAGGAGGCTCTCTTTAGGAGAGGATGTATCACGAGATAGTATTACAGATCTCCCTTGCGACATAAGTAGCGGAACTGTCTATCCCCCATTAAAATCTTTGGATATGGGCACTACTCCAGTCCAAAGAAATGAATTGCCCAAATTACTATTCTCCCCTAGTTGTGAGGAAGAAACTGAATCATTTCCCCTAACTGAACAATCAATTAAAGAATTTTTAGAATGGGAAAAGTCTCCGGTAATGGTTCCGGAAATAGCTCAAACAACTTTTAGTGGAAAAAAGAAAATAGTTCACTGGGCTCCTGAAACGATCATCCCCTCAATCCCTGAAGATAGGTCAAGTGAAATTGCGGAAGAGGCCGATCTTTCAGAGCCAGTAGCCGCTCGAACACGAAAAAGAGCAACAGTCACAGACCTAAATGAACCTTGGGTGCAGACTCGCATCTTAGAAAGGAGAAAGAGAAATGAATAGGCTAAGGAGATAATTAGGAAAGCAGAAAACCAATGAATGGAACCCCAATGTTCTAGGTAAGTGATTTAACTAGTATTAGATAGATTTGAAATATAATTGACTATATAATAATGTCTTGAAATATATAATATACAATTGTTTGCCATGTAACTATTTTTCTTTTTTATTTTTAGAATGGATGAGTGTAAAAAGGGAATGATCCAAGATGATCTACTATGGAACGGAAAACACTTTTCTATCAGGGAATATAGAACAAGATGCTCCTCAGATGGAATTATTGAATGTACAAACCCAAACCAACTAAATATTCCAATGTATGGGCTAAAAACCCTTATTTTAGCCTTAAATGAGATATAATGCCTAATTATAATAACGATAAATGAGATAACATATTTAAATAGTAATTTTGTAATAAAAGTAATTTTATTAATATTTTTAATAAAAATAATATCCTTGTTTGTGTTTTATTGGTAAGCGGTAACCTTGATGTATGAGGTATACACTGCATACGGTTTGGAGGTTACACAACGTTACAGATAGGGGTTGTGATGATAAAACGGTTGTCATTGATGTGGTTTGACAATGTTCTTCTGATGTGTCTGTTTTTGATCCGATGCCCTTGGCTTCAAGAGCATATAGATTTAAACGACCCCCTTCACCTTCATTTTTAGAATCGGAAGCCAAGGTTCGTCCTAGAGCTTCGTTGGCTAAGTCTCTTAAACGAATGTCAATGCATGAGTCAGACCTTATTCAGGCTTCTTTTGACAAATTTGCGGATTATTCCTTGGGTTCTTTGCACACAAAAAATGATACTATCGATGGAAAGGAGTTTCGGCACATTCTTGAAAATTTGGTTTGTAGTTACGAATACCGTAACCGTCAGTCATAAATAGTGTAATAATTGTTGTGGTTGGGTTGAATTGTGAAGTAAACAGTTTGGGAAGTAATAATCAGGGTTGTTCGGGTCGTTTTGCTTGTTTGTTTGTTTGGTTCGTTGTCTCACTTTGTTTCCCTCTGTCCGCCATTTCATGACGGGTGGGGAGGAACATGTAGGGTTTGTTCTTTTTGATTGTTTGTTTTGTTTGCTGTTTGCTTTATATGTGCCATGTTCTCCTTTTCCAGCAATAACCTTTACTACTCTCCATATTGAAGTTGGTACCTGTTACAAATTGAATGTGTACCACTTTATGCACCTTTAATTTTTTTACAACCTACCTGATTTATGAAGTTTCGTGTCATGCTATTGAACTCAAGTTGCATCATTTAAGATATCAATTGTGGCTTGAATTTGCATGGGGATCTTCTACCTGAATTATTAGAAAAACCAAACCTTAACAGTTGTTAAGGTATGTGTGTGTTTTTATCCTTGCTATTATGTTTCATTTTATTTTTTTTGAATTTATGGTAGTAATGGTAAAATACTTTCATCTTTTAAATAATTTTCTCCAGTGGGATATGCTTCTAATAGTGTATTATTATACTCTACTCACGTAGGTTTTGGGTGTAGGACCCGAACTCTTATTGGTTTGACGAAGAAAACTTTCAATCTTTTCTCCCACCGATTCAATTTTCCGAAGAAACCGAATTTATATTATTTTTATTACAAAGATGTCTCAGGTACTAGTTCATGATTTACCTGTCTGTATGAACTAATAATATAGTTTTTGTGAAGTTTGATAAAGCATTAGATAGTTTCTATATTTTTTTTGTGCTAAGTCTATTGAACCAAGTTCTTTTTATATTGACATGAACTATGGTGGTCATTGAATAACTTTCATTTTTGAACTGACCAATGTCTTTTTACAGTTAGTAACAATAGGGTTACGCTAAAACGTTTTTTTTTATATCTATATCTTTAAAAGTGAACATTGAGTGTGAGATGAACAAATACCACCTTTTATTTATTAGGTGACTCTCAACTTAAACTTAAAAAGAGAGAACATTAAAAAAGAATCGTGTGATAGTGTTATACCCTATAAACTGTTAATGTTCCTTTTTGTTTATGTTCTTTATTTGGAACTTATGCTTTACCGATTTTTTTTTGTAATTTTAAGGTCTCATTTTTTTGTAATTTTAAGGTCTCATTTTTTTGTAATTTTAAGGTCACACTTAGTCTAATTTTAAGGTATAAATTTTTGGGGAAATATAACAAATTCATGTAACCATGGTTATATAGAAAAGTGTATACTACACACACTGCTCAAAAAAGAAAATTATTATTAAGTGTAAAGAAAAACCAGATACTGCATAGTGATTCTGTACATCAGCTCAGATCCTGTGCACAAGCTCAAAAAAAAAGAATAAATTCAGCTGATAAGATACAGTTTTTCTGTATTTGTATTTTTTTCTATTGAATAATAGAATAAATTTTGTTTTGTGCATATTGATTCATATATATAATACTTAAAGTGTAACCAAATGAAACGGTTACATCTGTAAATGAAAAATTCAAACTCTAAATATAGGTGAAGACTAAATTGAATCGTTTTAATCCTCTCATATCTTGTTTGTTATACTGGGTTTTGCATGAGCATGAGGATACCCCTGTCTCTCTCTCTCTCTATTCAAAAACTCTTGTTGCACTGAACCTGTATATCTACTTCTTGGTGTTGGAACTGTACCACTCTAGTGGTTATTAGAAACTTTGAAATTTATTTTTTTTGTATCTAGTTACTGTATTTTCGTAAAGAAGTGTATGCTGGATTGATGGTGTGGTTTGCAAATTTTTTTTGGAAGTTGGTCACATTTCCTTCCTAATAATAATCCTTGGTGATTGGATCCTTAGATTTTTGAAAAAACCTTCTTTATGTTTTTGGCAACATTTAATTACAGAGTAGATTAGATAATCTCTTCTTTTATTCCCTCTACTTTGCATGGTAATTGGTGAATTTTATTTATTTGTTTATTTTGTTGTGTGTCTTTTAGTATATCTAATTAACCTTCTTATCATAGTTTTTTTTTATCCTGGCATGAGAGTACTGTAGAACCAGAGCAATAGGTTGTTTGATAGTGGTCGAAGGGTGTTTGTTTTTTTTTGGTGTTGGTTTATGTCAAATTTGAATACCTTTCATCAGATACCTCTTGTGCCTGATATAATTTTGAGGGTTCTGTAGTTTTTGCCGGGGGTTGATTTGAATCATTATACCTTTATTTTACCATATATCACCTATGTTGCTGGTTGCTGAGGAGGTGTGTTTTTAAGGAGGGAAACTGATCAAAGTAAAAAGCGTCTAAAAAAGGTTCAACTGAAGAAGGTAATTGAGTACATACATCTGCTTATACCCCAACTTTGCTAATTTACAAACTTTATTTCACATATATATATATTTTTTTTCATGGCACCTGAGTGAGAAGCTGAGTGTTCCTTATTTCCCTGTCTTTCTGTGTTGATGTCGCATGGTTTGGTTCTCATTGTGTGTATTGCACGTGGTGGTTTCATTTAGATTAGAAGAGGAGGGAGGAGTGGATAAAACAGCGGTAAGTGTCGGGAACTACACAATATTTTTTTATTGTCCGATTGGACCATTATATTTATAATCTCGTGTTTCACTGTAGTATTTTGCTTATTATCTTTGACATTTGTAACTTATTGTTTATATTTAAAAAAGGGTGAACTTACTGACTAAAGAATCACACTCAAAAATTACAACCCTTATAATATATATATAGTTAGTTAGTTAGTTAGTTATTTTACCACGACAATCGGGGGGAAAGGTTACATTTATTATATATACTATATATACTATATAATATATTATATATATATATATAGTATAATATATATTATATATATATATATATATATATATATATATATATATATATTATATATAGTATATATATATATATATGTATATTCCCAATAATGTGATAAACCCTCTTGAAAAAGGTAAAATCATAAATTTTACAAATCTGTGTTACACACCACAATATCTCACAAATGCGCATGTGATATGCAAAAAACCGATTTACATTTTTGGAATCAGCACATCAATAATCAATTGCAAAAACCCCGTCCAAGAAATTTCATGTTACCAGTGTTATATACAAAGTAACAAAACAAAAAGTAAATAACTATTTCTTACTATAGCAAACCATCACATATTAAAAATAATTAATGAAAATTGAAAAAGTTTCGTAGGTTAAAGATATTAAACTAAACTTCACTTGAAAAGCTCTAAGGTTAAATTGACAGAACATTAGCAGTTCTCCATTTTCAGGGATAACCTATTTCTTGTGGTTTCATAAATATTTCCTCCTGTTTCTATAAATATTCTTTCACTTTCGATTGATGACGGTGGAGCTGAAAGGTATTTTATTGCTAGTTTTTTTCAAATTCATAAAACTATTTCCAGTGTTTTTCCATCAATTGAAGGGAATATCATTTCTTCACTGGTCAAAGTAGGAAAACTTATATATTTGTTTATTTCTTGATGTATTCCGTATGTAAGCCTTTACTTTTATGTACAATAATCCATCGTCGGAAGAATGGGACTTTCTTTTCACTCTCTCTTTCTTTTCGTATGACGATTTTGATGCCACGATTTCTTTAAAACAATCCATTTAAAGAAGTGAAAATGAAACCTTCAGCTTCACTTCCCACTACGTAAATCATCGTCACCAGAAGAGTCAGGAGCAAAATTTTCATACATTTCTTTCCATGCCTCAACGACCATATTTTTACTGATTCATCTGATTCATGTTGGAAAAAAATTAGCTTGAATCGCAGATCTAAGAAAGTAGGCTACACACAAGATTTATCACATAGAACTTATAAAGTCTTTTTTCTACTGATTTCTTAAGCTGTTCAACGAGTGTAATTATTCCACTGAAGCTTTTGCTTTTAATTGCCTTATTTAAAAATAGGTTTATTGCTAAAATGGAAGGGATCACTTGGACGACTGTTACTTCACGTTTAATGCTTGTTTTAGTGATGTTGTCAAAATGCTCAAGTAAATGGAATAATTTTGCCACTGAATCGTCAACATTTTCTGATTGCATCAAGCAGCGTATATGGATAGGGGAACTTTTTGTTCAAACAAACTTTTAAGCAATTCATAAGTTCTGTTCCAGCAGTGTAGAAACGTCTTGAATTAATTTTATGCGTTTGACATTCAGCTGCATCGTAAAGTTTTAAACTTTGCAGCTGCCGTTGTGAATGTAAAATGAGAGGATATGCTTTTTCAAGTAAATAAAATATCTCTTTAACAGACTTCTGACAAAATATTGAATCGTGAATGCATAGTGCAACATGTGAATAAAACATGCAATTGATAGCAAGCCACTCTCCCATATATATCCCAGCTACCATGTTTGGTCCATTATCCGTATCACTTAAATGAATTCTATTTTTTTAGAATATTGAAATAATGTCAAAGGCCCGTATAGGATCTGACAAATGACAAAGATTTTCGCCATATTGGCAACTAAAAATTTGGCTATATTTTATTTTTTTGAAATAAGTTTCTACAATTTTCAATTTAAATTGAAATAACTTTCCTTATGTTGAAGTAATTTATTGTTTATAAAGCTCAATATTCGGCCCGAATAGTTCGGCAAAAAGCCGAATACCGATTATTCGGTATTTTGGCCGAATAGGCCGAATACCGATACTTACTGATATGCTGGCACTCCCTAACTATATATATATATATATATATATATATATTCCACATAAAATTATATATAAAAAAAATTTATACAAAAATATATACAAATATAATATATATAAATATATATATATATTATATATATCTACTTATATATTTCTATATATACGTATATAAATATATATATTTAAAATGGTTTATTTAAACTTCAAATAGGAATAAATTGAAGTCATTCTAGCATTAAATAAGTAAGGTAAGTCAGCGAGAGAGACTGGGAAATAAATAAAAGCATCAGCACCAAGTTCTTTAGAGATTTGGACCCCTAACATTTATGCAAACTTATGCTGTATGGAACCATATTTTGTGGAGTCAAAGCTAGAACTAGACTTTTTATAGAAAGGAAGTCAGAACTAGGGTCAGAATGCGCCAAAGTCAAGAGCTGTATATTTTATGACTTCACAATACAAATGTCGGGGGTAAATATAACTACAAATAATTTTACTTTTTGCTTGAGAGCCTCTCCTCCCATGGCTTGAATACCTCTTTTCCAGAGTTTTCTACAGCTTCATTTAAGCATTCCACATTAAAGCAGTCAACTTTTTTTATAAAGAGAGTAGCTTATTCCTAGCTCTAGCTGGGATCATGAATCACTGCCACCATCACAGCAATGACACACCATGCGCCCTTCCACACCTCGTAGACATATTGAGTGAACTGAAAAAATTATAAAATAGAGCTAATTAAATCGTATCAAAGTATTAGATTGAAAATATATAAGTGAAATTTATAAAAAAAAAAAAAACTTGCCGCACAACATTGTTAGAAAACACGCACTTTGTAATTTATTTTTTTACTCTTCTAAAACGCTCTAACCCTAATCTATGGCTATTTTGTAGTTAAAGTACCAGTATATATGAATCTAAATTTCGTTATTATACCTTAACAAAAAAGGAACTATGTATTGGATGAGCTAAAACTCGATAATATCTTACTGAAAAATAAAAGATAGAAATGGTGACTACTAAACTATAAAATAGATATTAACTAGCAATAAGTTAATTCCCCATTAGACATCTATGGCAAATTATACCCTCTTTATTAAAAATATATTTCAATTGTATATTTTGATAAGTGTAACTTCATTCAACAACAGATAGATAAATGTATATATTGGTTATCTTAGTGTAAGAATGACTAAGAGCCAGTTTTAATGTTATGAAGGATGGAAATATATTTTTTTCATTAAAGGTTATGGAAATTTTTAAGCTAAAATTGTTGTATCTAATTCAGTAATCATCATATAACATTGTTATTGTATTGAAAATTTCAAAAAATATCATGTCCAAGAGTATTAAAAACTCAATTTGGCCAAAAAGTGATAGTCGTTGTTCTTGCAATAAAGTATAGATATAATAATAATTATAAATCTATCTCAAATTCCTTAACCTATCACAGCGAATTATGTTGTATTAGCAAAGCCCATATTAAGGACGTGTAAAATCAGACTGAAGAGCTGCAAAATATTTTGCCAGTTCCATTCTGCTTTAGGTCTGACAATTTTAAAATTTACCCACTATCTCCATTTTAAAACCAGCCAGGCTCTGACTCTGGCTTGATCATTTTAAAATTACCCAGCTCAAGCTATCGCTCAGTGGAGATTTAATCCTGCTTCATGTAGTTATGCAGTCATTTAACTGTTTTGAAGTATATATTTTGCTAATGAAAAAGAATGATTGATACTAATTCCTTATTTTCCACTTATAATTTGCAAAATAAAGTTATATTAAAATCAAAACAGCATATTTCAAAGCTTTTTTATTTAACATAAGAGAAAAAGGTCACATGGTCCTATCAATGAAGATAACGACATCATTTCATGGATAAAAGTTTATTTCTGCAAACATTTGTGGTCTTTCTTTACTCTATTAACTTTTTTGAAAAATCATTGCTCTTTTCGCTCTAGACGAATCCATTGGCTTTATGTTCTTAACTGAAACTCCAATGTTTGAGTTGCTTTTTGACAGAAACCCATTCTTTGCTGCCAATAATATAAGATTTTCAGTCCATAGAAAGAATGTGTGACAGCAGTTTCTTGTGTGCCTAATTTAGGTTTACTGAGATTTCCCACTTATAGCTCAGGTTCTCTTGCCAATCAAAACTAAATTAATCAGTTCTGTTTATTATCTTCAACTCTACGATATCTTAATCTCCAAAATGGAACATCTCTGGAATATATTCTAAGATACCACAGTGTAACTTTCTATAATTCTCTAATCTATTAACCATCTTGAGCCAAATATGATGATGGAGCTCCCCTACCCACATCCCTCATGATTAAATCCTTTTCCAACTCTAGCGTTTCTCTGTTATATAATATCTATTGCATCCAGGGTTGGACCCAAAAACTCCAGCCCAGTGGGTTATTTTTTTGTGGGGGGGGGAAATTTACTGGACCTAAAAAACTATTTTTTGAACAAAAAAAAAAAATATCAATAATTTGAAAATTTTTTGTATAATAATCTCATTTCAGCATCATTTGACAGAAATTAATAAATCGGTATAAATTTAACTAAACATATAATTTGGTAGCAGACATTGTCCAATTCCCATTTGCTGAATGTATGTCATGCCTCATTGGTGAAAACTTATAAAGGAAATGGTATTGCTTTTCTTCCCTGATATTGATAAGTAATGACATTATTTAATACTGTAAAAAGTAATTAAGTAATATTTAAACTTTATATTATTTTAACACTTCGAAAATTATCATCACCATAATCTGAGGCTCTGGGAAGGTTAGTAAGTTAGTTCCCTATAGTTCAGTAGCTGCAACCTAGAAACTAGGCAGGGTGCACTGGAATATCTGTGCTTCCCAGTCCAATGTTCAAGAAGCCCTGCCTATCAAAGTCTAAGCCCAGATAAAAGCGTGCGAATATTATGATATTAATTGGAAAAAAGAGTGTATGATAAAAAAGTTTCTAGATGATGGGCTTTACCAGTTTTTGGCATCCTTACATTATACCCGGCCAGTTCTAGATGATTGGTGAAGTTTTTTGTACGATTGGGTCTTATGGTCAAAAAGTTTGAAATAAACTTGGGTCAGAAAAAGCTCAAAATCGTGTAAGGATATATATATATATATATAATATATATATATATAATATAGTAATATATATATATATATATATATATATATATATAGATATATATATAGATATAATATTATATATAAATATAGTATATAGATATATATATAATATTGACTCAGTAGTGGTTGATAGTGTTAACCCTAGGCTAGAGTAGTTAAGAGATTTCCTGTAAGCCTACTGTGTGTTGCAGGTTTATTTGATTATTAAATAGTTTTTCGTATTTAACTACAGTCTTTAACAATTTTTATATTAATTAGGTTTAAGTTTAAATGTAAATTTAAGTTTGCCATAGCCTAAGTTAGCCTACTTTATAATTTTTATATAGGCTTAGACTAAGGCCTAGGCTATTCTATATTCAAACTTGTTTTGAGATATCCCTGGCTGGGCTAAGCTAAATTTAGGCTTGTTTAAATTTTTAACATTTAAAGGTAGTTTATTCTTTTTAGCTTATATATTTAAACTGTAGTTGGTAAAATAATAGGATACAGGGTAGTAAGCTAATAATAATTTAAAGTAAGTATTGTATGCTCTGTGTGATATCTGTGGGACTGTAAGAGGTGAATATGGATAGATGGCCCTGCGTGTGATTGAATGCAGAGAATGTTGTTGGTAAGGAAGGAGATTGCAAGACTGAGTGAAAATGTGAATGATTGAAAGAAAAAGTATTTGAGTTGAGAAAGGAGAGGGAAGTGTAAGGAAAAAAGTTAGTAGGGATGTCGAGGCAAGGAGGGAGCGATAGGGGTAGACAGGGATAGTGATTCACCTAGGCAGGAGAGATGAGGGAAAAGGATAAAGTAGTGTATAAATTGGTCTGCAGATGAATATAGAGTGGTAGGAACTAGAATAATAATTTAAGGATGAGGATCTCGAAAGTCAGTAAGCCTGTGACCTGCATAACAGGTAATCGACTGTCTTCCAGAGGGGGAGGGATCAGAGATGCAATGGCTTAATGCTGATGTTTGTCTGAAGGGAAAAGAACTGATAAATTGCTTAATTGGAGACTGCTATGATACGAACCTAGTATAGGACTTTCAAAATAAGAATAAAAAGAAACGATTGAGAGTGTGTTATCCAGGTGCCAGAGTGATTGATATCGTGATAGATAGATAGAGAGATTGATTCTACAAATGTTGCTTCAGATGTGATTGTCATGTGGGTACAAATGATATTGGACATAGAAGGTCAGAAGAATTAATAGGAGATTATAGGAGATTGATTCTCAGAAGATGAAAGCTAGTGAAAGAAGGTGCATGATTTCTGGGATTTTTACCTAGTTAGGTGCAGGTCAGGAATGGGGAGTTAGGCTTTAGGTGTAAATGAAAGGATTAGGAATTTATGTATTTCAGAAAATATTAGGTTTTTGGATTTGTGGAGAGAATTTCTGGATAAAGATCTTTTTGCAGCAGATGGAGTTCACTGGAGTCGTAAAGGTGTTGGGCTTTTCAGCACCAGTTTGGAGACTGGTTTAGCAAAAACTAGGTAAATTGGGGGGATGGGCTAAATCTGGATACAAATATAATAGCAATGATAACGGTAATAGTGGTGATATAAATAAAAACTAGTGTTACAGGCTCAATAAGGATGATAGCAATAAAAATAACAGCATCGAATAATATCAGATGCTTTTACACAAATGCTCATAGCCTTAGAAATAAAGAAGATGAGCTGATTATTTATACCATAAATGAGGAATCCTTGACAATTATTGCATTAACTGAGGCAATGGGTTAATGAGAATTATATGGAGACTCCGTTCAGGAATATGAAATAGACTGATATTCATTTATTTATACCAGCGTTAAGAGGATGGAAAGAAGGGTGGGGGTGTGGCGCTTTATATTAAAGCAATATTCAATCTGTATTAATGACTGACTTTAAAACTAATCATGATATTGAATCGGTATGGGTAGATATCCTTATGTTTAATAAATCATATAGAATAGGGCATTTTATAGACCTCCTGGTCCAGAGTCAAGAATTAGACTCAGAAATTGTAAAAGAAATTGAGACAGCATGCCACAGTAAAGAAAAAGGTATAGTCATAATGGGTGATTTTAATTTTCTTGGCATTCAATGGGATTCCTTGTCTAATACGGACCATAGAGGTCATGTATTTATAAATTGTATACTAGAAAATTTTTGAGCCAGATGGTCCATGAACCCACAAGAGACGATACACTATTAGACTTAATATTAACTAACGATGAAAGTATGGTGGGTGAGGTTAGAGTTGGGGAGAATTTAGGACTTAGTGACCATATATAATTAGATTTAATATTGAAGTTGTGATATCGGGCCCAAATTGCAAGTTAATAAAGAAAGGATCTTAGATTTCCGAAATGCGTGATTTTACCAAAATTACGAGACATGCTTTAGTAAATTGCACTGGGATAAAAAGAATTTAAAGACAAATTATTATTTTTTTATTAGGAAGTATTGCAGGTAAATTCTGAATAATATTCAGTCAGTATGCTTTAAAGATTACACCCATTAGGGTGGCGAAGAAAACCTGTTTGGTTGAATAGAGAGATAAGAGAGAAAATTAATGAAAAGCGTAAATGTTTTAAAATATTTCAAGGGTAGTAATAGGAGATATTTAGAAAATTATAGGAAAAAATAGAAACGAACTTAACCAGTTAATAAAGGAAGCAAAGAGAGCAGGCAGAATTATTTACAAGCGAATAGTAATAAGAAGACCCAAGAAGTTTTTAGCTTTTATAAATTTAAAGGTAGGAATAAGGACAATTGGTCCAATTTAAATTGATGAAATTTAGTGGATTCAGATAAGGAGTTGGTCAAGCATTTTCAATGCTTATTTTGCTTCAGTGTTTACTGAGAAAAGATTAGATAATAGTTTGGGACTAATAGTTCTTGTATGGATGTAACAAATAGACTTACAGAATTTGAATATGACGATAAAAGATATTAAACGGTTATTAGACCATATTGACAGGTAAACCTGCAGGGCCTGATGGGATATATGGGTAGAATTCTGAAGAGGGTAGATCAGCATTGCAAAGGCACTGAGATTTGATTTTTAAGCGATCTATACATTTGGTGAGTACCAGATGACTGGAAAACAGCATATGTTGTTGCCTATTATAAGAAAGGTAGTAAGGAAGATTTGGAAATTATAGCGCCAGTTAGCTTAAATCTTGGTTGTAAAGGTTTCTGGAAAAGTTACGAAAGGTCATATAGGAGAAGATATTTAGAAGATAACAAGGTTTGTACGACTCCCAGCACGGTTTCAGAAAGAGTAGGTCATGTCAAACCTTTTAGATTTATGGAATACATTACTGACTGCATTGACAAGAGATCCAGTTGATATTTTATATTTAGACTTTAGTAAAGCTTTTGATAAGGTTCCCCAATACTCAGTGAAGTGTATTGCAATGTGCGTATAGGTGGAGTGGTACAGGTTGGATTAAAGAGTTGTTGCGAAATAGAAAACAGTGTGTACAAACTAAATGGAATAAATCATCATGGGGAAAAGTGAGAGTGGTGTCCCAACAGGGTTCAGTGCTGGGGCCAATATTGTTCCTCATATATATAAATGATTAACCAGGGACTTAATGCAAGGTTTCTAAGTTTGAGATGATACCAAGTGGCCACCTCAGTTAGAATAGTGAAGGATGCATTAAAGATCAAAATGATCTTGATAAACTTCTTGGGTTGGGCAGATAAGTGGCAAATTGAATTTTAATAGTAAAAAGTGGAAGGTTCTTCACCTAGGTTACTCAAATAAATTTTTAACTACGA
>JABUQX010053059.1:0-5000 GCA_015478945.1 Trachelipus rathkii
TATTATTATTATTATTATTATTATTATTATTATTATTATTATTATTATTATTATTATTATTATATTATTTATATTATTATTATTATTATTATTATTATTATTATTATTATTATTATTATTATTATTATTATTATTATTATTATTATTATTATTATTATTATTAGTAGTAGTAGTAGTATAGTAGTAGTAGTAGTAGTAGTAGTAGTAGTAGTAGTATAGTAGTAGTAGTAGTAGTAGTAGTATAGCATCTGTACTTGACTTTCTCCTACCCCTCGAGGCCTTGAATATGTGGGACTTTTCTTCTGGACAGGCATAGTAACAAATTTTCTGACTTTCCTCAAGCACTTTTTTTTTGGCCGGTGCTAGTTAGTTCAATTAGCTAGTGAAATTCCCTTCCTTGAATAGTGTTACGCTTGTGAGGGGTGAACTTTAATAATAAAATGTTCTTAGAGTTTTAAAAAATTGTTTTTTGGGAGTTTTAAAAAAAAATTGTTTTGGAGTTTAAAAAATTTTTATTGGAGTTTAAAAAATGTTCTTGAAGTTTAAAAAAAATTCTCTTGAAGTTTTTTAAAAAAAAAATTCTTGGAGTTTTAAAAAAATGTTCTTGGAGTTTATAAAAAATGTTCTTTTTTTAGAAAAATGTTTTGAAATTTAAAAATTATATTATAATTTAAAAAAAAAATTACTAGCTTCTAAAATGTTCTTGGAGTTTTAAAAAAAATGTTCTTGGAGTTTATAAAAAATGTTCTTGGAGTTTTTAGAAAAATGTTCTTGAAGTTTATAAAAAATGTTCTTAGAGTTTTTCATCATTAAAAATCGCAAACTTATCCTATTTATGTTCATCCATTTTCTCTATGTCTTAATGAACTTAATGAAGCACTTTTCTTCAATATTGAAAAAACGGATGAGGAGTTAGTAAAGTTTTGGATGACTCCGACTCAGGCTCGGCAAGATAAATATTTATCGGCTCCGGCTTTATTATTATAAAATATGAGATCTCTGGTTCCAAACTTATATGTTAAAATAAAAAATTCTGCTCCGGCTCCACCTCAAGAACATTTCGGCTCCAGCTCACCCAAACTTTGCGGCTGTCCAACTCCGCTGGCCTGATTAGAAGAGCGATTTTATCAAACCGATTCTGAAGAAGAGTAACCGTTCTGAACCTTCTAACTACCGCCCTGTCCATCTTTGAATCTGTCCTCAATTCTAATCAGTCAAATATATTTCTTTTTTTATAGATATAGTATCTTGTGTGGTAGTGCTAGACGTATTCAATGATTTTTGACAGGGTATGGCATGCGATTCCGCTTGCTAAACTCTCTTCACTCGGCTTTCCTTATTCTCACTTTGCTCATTCATGTCTAGGTTTCTTACAAAAAGTTAAATATCTGCTGTTGTCGATGGGCGATATCTTCATTTCTTGTCAATAGCAGTTTTCTTACTTTTCATTAGCGACTTTCTCTCTTCAGTTCTACCAACTTTGTCCATTTCTTTGACGACAACTCCACATTCCATTCTTCAACTTATTTCAAATCTTCTCCGATTTTTAAATTTAGAGGTGCAACTCAACTTCAACTCTCCTATTTTATTTATTATTGCTGATATAGATAGGGTTTCTCAGTGAGGTCGTACCAACATCATGATATTCATTCTTTTTAAACTTAACTAATACAAATTTTCTTTTAAAAACACCTAACAAACTTTCCCCTCTTCTTCTACGCTCCTATCATCTCCCCTATGCACAATATTGATCTAAATTTAAAGAAAAAAGTTGCCTTGGAAACGTCATATTAAAAGGGTTGTTAGGTCTGCTTCTAAGGAAACTGAAAATTTCGACTAGGTTGCTAGGTTTTTTTATTTTCCTCTTCACAGTTACAAAAAAAAGGTACAAGGGTCCCATCAGTTTTTGTACGTAGCGCAATACTCACAAATGGCGGGGAGGATTCTCCAGTTCCACCCATCATTTGAATAAGGTCATGTCCAAGTCCAAAAAAACTTATAAGTTGTTCTTTATATCCTACTCCTTTAACCCTTTGTCTTTGTGATTGTGACTTTCTGTTCTATCTCTTTAATATAAGAATACAGTGGCAGGTGACAAAGAAATTGATTACTCTCTTTCTACCTCACTTATGGAGTTCTCTCAGAACAAGAAATTATCTCCTTTTGTATGTATACTAAAAATTCCAAACTTGTCCGACGTAGTAATTCCTTCTTTCCAGCAAAATATGTTCTATGGAATTCTCATCCATCTGAATTTAAATCTCTCTCACCTCACTTTAAAGCTTCCGTACTACTTAAACTTTGTTTTGAGTGTATATGTGCGTGTATGTCTTTCTGACTCATTGTGCAGGTGTTTGAATAGAATTTAATTAATTATATATCTTAATATAAGATGGTGCATTGTAATATTGTTAATACTGTTACAACTACTTTATCATAAAAATTATTACCTCTTCTTCTTCTTCTTCTTCTTCTTCTTCTTCTTCTTCTTCTTCTTCTTCTTCTTCTTCTTCTTCTTCTTCTTCTTCTTCTTCTTCTTCTTCTTCTTCTTCTTCTTCTTCTTCTTCTTCTTCTTCTTCTTCTTCTTCTTCTTCTTCTTCTTCTTCTTCTTCTTCTTTCTTCTTTCTTCTTCTTCTTTTTCTTCTGTTCTTCTTCTTCTTCTTCTTCTTCTTTTTCTTCTTTTTCTTCTTCTTCTTCTTCTTCTTGCTGATATGAAAGTATCCTGAAATTATAATCAAGGATATCTTAAAATAAATTTATTTTGAGGACGATTTTCATAATATTGAAAAGAGAAATTTTTATGAACAAAAAGTTGGTACTTTCAATTTCAAAAAGATCAAGTTTTATTTTAATTGAATTAATTTTTAATATTCTTTTTTATTATTTTTTTTCAAGCTTTATTTTTTTCATTTTATTTATTTTTCATTGACTTAATATTTAGTTATTATTCAAGGGGATTAAAAAAATTATTATTTTGCTTTAATTTCTAAATTTAATACTTTTAAATTTTATTTTTATTTTTTAATCAAGAAAATAAAAATATTTCAAATCATTAAATTTAGAGTTTCTAAAAACATTGATGCTCGATATATATATATATATATATTATATACATATATAGTATTATTATTATATATATATATATATATTATATATATATTATATTATAATATATAATTGTTATTATTTTATTTTCTTTTCTTTCTTTTTTTTCCTCTCGGAAGGATTTTCATTGTTCAGCTGAGCAAGGTCTTTCTCAGACAATTCCCTCTGTCACTAATTCCTCTTTTCTTAAGCACTTTCTTTTGGTAGCTTGACGATCTTTCCAGGAGTTCCTCACACTCGGCCCATTCTTCATGTTTTCTCTTGGTTTCTGCCTTGGTGTCATTCCATCTCTTTCGGCATTCGTCTGCTCCATCTCATCCAGATAGTTCCAATCTTTTCAATCTCCTCACATATGTTCAGTATACTCTTCTTCCTATATCTTCTCCTATTATTATTGTATATTTGTCTTCCTATTCTTTCCAATCATAGTTTTTGGTACCATCTCCGGCTTGTATTTTATCTCCTCTCTTTCGTTGTTGTCATGTTTCCGATCCGTCGCAGCTCGGAGTCAGTTCGTTAATAATCACTTTTTATTAACCTGCTATTCGATGTTTTATCTTTCTATGGGGTATAACGCGTTCAAACTACCATACTTTTTGCATTCTTTGCGTAATCGTCTCCTGCCACTTTCCTCCTTCTGTTAACATCTTCGAGATAATTGCAGTATTTACCGTTCATCATCTCTTCTCACCACTAATGCTCATAACATCCTCATTCTCGGTTATATGTTATATCAATCTGGTCTCTGTAACGTTATACTACATCTGCTTACTCTACACTTCCCCGAAAACAACTCCACCTCGATGTCCTCTCTCTCATCTCCAACATGCCAAGATCGTCCGCATGATGCATTATGTCCCTTCAAATTTCTTCAGTCTCTTCCAACCTTTCCTTATCACGACGTCTAAATATAATATAATACGCGGTGGCTGATAAAATCCCTGCTTCCTGTTTTCACCTCAAACCATCTATCGGTCTCGCACTCAGTTCTAACATTACACCTGCTCATAAATACTTTCTATTGCCTTCTTTAATCTACTTTCACGTCATAATCTCCAGAGCTTTTATTTGGCATCCTTGATAAATACTTTTGCAGATGATTGAACGCTACAAAGATCTCTTGCATTCAGCATGTCTCCGAGACATTCTTAGTGTGATAAGAGGTCGTCGTTCCCTCCTCTTCTATAGCTCGTATGTTTTCCTCCGAGTTCGGCTCTACATTCTCTCGTCAGATCTCGCTCTCAATATTCTTTTCGTATATTTTTGCCAGATGGTCCATCGAGTGTATATATATATTTATAATTTATATATAATATATATTATTTATATTATATAATATATATTATATATATATATATATATATATATATATTATATATTATAAACTTTTATTTTCTATTAACATCAATGACAGGCCCTTAAAAATTTATTAATTCCTAATAAATAAATAAATATAATAATATATAATAATAAATAAATTAAATAAATAATAAATAAATATATAATAATAATAAATAATAATAATCATAATAATAATAATATATAATGAATAATAATAATAATAATAATAATAATTAATAATAATAATCAATAAATATAATAATAATATATAATAATACATAATATAATAATAATAATAGTAATATACTATATATAATAATAATAATATAATTATATAATAATAATAATAATAATAATATAATATAATAATTAATAATAATCTAAATAATCATAATAATATATATAATAATATTAAGTATAATAATAATAATACCTAGAGCAGATATCTGAATTTTGGCCTTGTTAAGGATGCATACCATGTACTATGTTGATATATATTGATTATTAAATGCCCTAATATTGTGTGCTTGTATATGATAAAAGAGGGTTACATT
>JABUQX010053059.1:10000-13689 GCA_015478945.1 Trachelipus rathkii
CCCTATTCGGAGGTCCTAGGTAGTGATTACATAGAGAGTTCCCTTCTATAATGGATATGCCCGTTAGGCGTGAGCTTTTAATTAAAAAGGAAAAAAATTAGTGATAATCAAAACAAAGTTTACATAGTTATATACCAGTCTAATATTAATTAGAGTTTTTAAGCACCTTAATTTTTATCATTATTAACTATGTTATTACTCAACAACAACACATACTTTTAAGCGGTACTGCATTTTAACCCTATTATCGTGGTGTCTGTATAGTATGAGCCTAACATGGATAGCAATACGTTTATGGTATGTGTTATTCTATTACGTAGTAAACAATATTATGTCGCCCAGTAATCAAATCTTTAATACGTTAGTCAACATAATTTATGAGTTAGTAGCTTATTTACAAGTTAGTAACATAAAATATTCAGTTTAGTAACTATTTTAGGGTTAGCTTCTAAAAATATTCTTATACTTTAGTAACATTTTGTGTTAGTAAATATTTAGGGTTAGATAACATATTTTATGGGTTAGTAAGATATTTTATGAATTATTAACTATTATAGAAAGTAAAGTAGCACCACATTTTATGTTAGTATAATTCTTATGCGTTAGTGACATTATTTAATGCGTCTAGCTAACAATATTTTCGTTCAACCACACACAAAATGACGTTTAAATAGCTAAACCTTTTAAATATTGTGTCCACTTGATCATTCTTCTTATATTGGCTCACTATTCCAATCATATACTGTAAGAGGTCAATTAGGAAAATCGACAATAATCTTCTTGCTAATTCAGAAAGTCTAACTAATATAAGATTAGTTTTCTATTTTCTTAGACATAGTGCTTATCACATTAATAGTTATACTTCGTTTTCTCCAATTTAAAGATTTAAATTCTTTTCCTATTAAACTTTCTTTAGAATCAACTATAATCTTCTGTATTATCATATTCACATTCCTGAAATTCTCATTTCAATTCGCCAGTGTGCATTTTCCAATGTCAATCTCCATTAATTTAAGGCATTTTAAGATCATAATATATTTATTGTACTTCTTCCAATTCATCAATTCTGGCTTAAATATAAATTACCTTCAAGTACTTTGAAGTAAAACTCGCAACTGACATGACATTAACATTTATTAAATTATAATCATACTATAGTAAATACTGCAAGATTGTTATGGTTGTAATAACAGGTCTGCAAACTACACACAATAATACTATATATATAGTATATACTAATATATTATATACTATTATATATATGTTAATATATATAGTATATATAATATATAATAATATATATATATATATATATATAATATTATTATATATTTATATATTATATTTATATTATATTTATTTATAATATATATATCATAATATATTTATATAATATATATAATATATATATTTATATATATACTATATTATCATATATATTAATATAATATATATATACAATATGAATATATATATATGTCATTAAGATCAGCAACAGTTTTTCGCGATTCGTGTCTTTCTCAGGCGTGGAATCTACGAGTGAAGAAGCAAAAACGTATTGGGCTGCAGACAACTTCGCTGTAACCCACATTGAAATTGCCCTACTTTTTAAGCGGATTTTTTCAAGAACTCTTCACAAAACAAGAATGTAATATTTGGAAGGAAAACCCCGCTTATAATGAAGCTTTCTAAAATGCAAGCTCTTTGTAGGCTGCAAAGTGTGAAGGTCAGTACTATATATATAATTTATATATATATTATTATACTTATATAATATTATATATATTATTCTATATATATATAGTATATATTTTATATATTATATATATTATATATATATACTATCCAGGGCCGAAGGCAGAATTTTTTTTTCGAGGGAGGTGATTAAGAATATAATATATATATATTATTTATATATATATATATACTATATATATATATATATATTATATATATATATATATATATATCTATATTTATATATATATATATAATTTAAAATAATAAATATATTGTTATATATATATATATTATATACTTTATATCATTATATAATAATAATATATAATATATACTATATTATATAATATAATATATATAATATATATTAATATAATATATATATAAATATACTTTATATATAAGGGAATAAATAATAAATTTAATTTTTTTAATTTACTACTATTTTAATTAATAAAATAATAATTAACTAATAATAATAATAATAATAATAATAATAATAATAATAATAATAGATAATAATAATAATAATATAATAATAAATAATAATTAATAATACAATATATATAATAAATAATAATTATAATAAATAAAATATAATAATACTAATTAATAATTATAAATATATGAACATTATTATTATTATTATCAGCAAATGATTGAATACTTCCTTTTATATTATGTACAAGCTGTTAAGTCTTCCTCCCTGGATTGAAGAAATTTATTTTGAGCCTTTTTCAGAGGAGAATATCTTCTCTGGTGCACACGTTTGAGTGAGAAGATGCTAAAAATCTTTAACAATCCATTGTACCTGTATAGATCAAGTTTGTTTTCAACAGTGGTTAAGAAGTTTTAATAAGATATCGAGGAATCATTTTTACTAAGATTTGGTAAGTTAGGATCTGCGGTCCGAACCTTGTTTTTCTTAACTGGTTTGAAAAAACCAATGCAGATAAAGAAATTCGGAATTGCTTTTTTTTCATTTCGTTATTACATTTGATTCTGTCCAATGGGCATTACTCATTTCTTTCATTAAAAGAAAGCAGAAGTTATGATTACAATTTTGCAACTTCCCCAATGCTTGAAAAAATGACAGTTTTCAGCAATTTTTAAGACGAAATCTTTCAAAACTTCAAACAATCATCACTTTTCTGTATGTTAAGAGCAGTTGCTGTCACTTAATGATAGAGACTGTAAGGTAGCTACCATAATTGGAATGAATACATATGGAACCTAATTAAGCTTATAACATAATCTTTCGTGAACAATTTCAAAAGATTTGAGTTTAATGAACGAAGGTTTCAATTCTCAAACTCCTCAAATAGTTCACAATTGCTTCAAAATTTCTCTAACTATCTTAACTTTTAACCCACTTAGGATTCCGCCTAAATTGGTGTTAGTCTTGTTCATCTTTTTCTTCTAGGCAAAATACTAGAAGACTATTCCTAACATATATGAACAGTTTTCCCCTCACCGCCCACTCCGATTAACTCTAGAACGATCTCCGTATACTCCAAATAAATAACACGCCCACCCAATATCCTAATATCATTATCGAGCAAAAAACTTTGGACCGTCCACCACCCGCGAGTTTCTGTCCCATCTCGCTCTCGCTCGAGCAACTTCGCTCTTTTCAAGAATTAAAAATTTAATATCTAATAAAGCACCCTCTCCCTCACTTCAAAGATGTTTTCCAAACAACGACAACACAGAATTATATTTTGTTAGACGCTGTTGGTCTTTGATGGAATCAGACCAATTTTCAAACGCATTTACTACGAATCTCTGGCGCCCAGCAACTGGCTGTGGTGGCATAAATATTGAAGATAGCCCCGTTTCTTATAGCAGAGGGTGAGGTGGAGGGGCGAAAATAATAGCAAAGTAGTAATACTAATTTATATTATATATATATATTATATATATATATTATATATATTATAATTATTATA
>JABUQX010053060.1:0-19283 GCA_015478945.1 Trachelipus rathkii
GCCTATGAGTTGTTTAAGGTAGGAAGGATTTTATACAGCAAGCTTGTTTTTCATGATGTGCCAACAGTTCTCAATATGGGTGAGGTCAGGGGGTTAGTAGGTTAATCCAGAACGTTTATAGCGTCATCAGCAAGGAACTTCATCCCTTTTTGCCATGTGGCATGGTGCAGAGTCATGCATAAATGTGGTGCATCCGTGCGTCTTGTAAATGTGGAGCATGTGATCCTTGCCTACACTGATATAACGATCACCGTTCATTATTTGGTTCTTAATAAGGAAGTAGAAACCACCACGACCGCCATTAGCCCTACGCTAAAACATCCCTACACCATGACAGATTCCGGGTGGTTCACTGTGGTTACCCATTGACAGAAGATGGTCGTCTCACCTTGGCAGGATGGTTCCGAAAGACTTGGAAGGTGCTAATCTTATCGTATCCACAATCAACCTATTTACTTTACTTTTAGTTTGCTGTGTTTTTGGTCAAATTTTTTTATATTTCTTTAGCCGAAATAAGTGAAAGTTTTTTTCTCCATCTTGGTGTTGAATGAGGAAGTTTGGGTCCCTGGCAACTTTGGTTTGGGGCTGTCTGGAGTTCAGGTTACTTTTTAAGAGATTGTTGTAAGGTTACGATCTTGCGGACAATTTCCAGCAGCTTTTGGAGTTTTGGCATGAAAAGTTTTCCCTTTTCAAATCTGTGAGGGCTGTCAAAACGAGGGATTTATTTGTTTCCACTATTCCCCTTTTGTTAGTTTAATGTTTGTCTGTGTTGGCTATAAGTTTTTCTCTGTGGCTATCAGATGAATAGGGTTTATAGGAACGACAATCATTTGGGTGGAACCCGAGTGTAACAAGCCAGGACATTATACATGTGTTTGCGGTCCGGGTTTCAGCACTTGAACAGATCAGTTTTCTTTTCCAAGGAAACATTCCTTTATAAATATCATAAAATATATATATATTTTTTACTAATAAATAGTTATATTAATATAATTATGATTATATTATTAATATATTGTATCATTAGTGATAATATAATATATATAATATATTAAAATATTTAATCATTTAGTTATATTATAATATATAATATATACTATATATAATATATATATATATATTATATATAATATATCTATAATATATATTATATTTTAATTATTAGTATTATAATAAATTATAATAATATTTATATAATATATAATTATAATATATAATAAATATTATATATAATTATTATTAGTTATATATATACCGTATATAATAATATATATATATTATATTTATATTAAATATTATAATTTATATATATATATATATATATATTATTAATATTATATATATATTAGTATATATAAATTATATATCATTATTAGTATAGGATCTCCCCTCCTCCCATTCTTGCCCCAACATCTTTATGGACTCTTGGAATGCCTTAATCATATTTCTTCCCTCATCCTCTTCTAAATAAATTCCTTTTGGTTTTTCCGATATTTGTTTTTGACGACAAAAATTTTTGGCAAAGCCCATCCTGTTTTAACTACCATCCAGAAACGATATCTTCATCATAATCAAGCCGAACATCCACCCCTAACATTAAATTGTACCTTTGGAACTTGGCCCAAACAACAACTCCCCCCTTTCCTTTTTTAGACTGCTCTCTTTTTGAACCTGCGTCCCCCTCAATAATCATGATACATTCTTCCATCTACAGAAAAACCTACTGCAACCTAATTAATTTCCACTGGTCTCTCTTTCCCACTCACCTAAACCTTAAAAAATTGGCACTTTTATCTTCTTCTTTTCTTAGGCAACTCCAGGAAATTTGTTTTCCCCCCCTCCATTTGCCAATCCGATTTAACTTTAATTTTCTTCAACTTTTTCGTAAAATTTATCCTTATCCCCACACCCACATCATTAAATAATCTCCGTAAAGCAAGAACACCTTTTTACAGTAATCCAAGAAGACACAACAACACACACACTTTCAAAATATCTCCCCTCCTAACCCACCCCACATCCACAACCATGTGGTTAAAAAAATTCCCTACCCCAAATTATCTTGTTTCCCCTTCCCTCAATGGTACTTCCCCTTTTTCAAAAAACATTCCTTTTTCCCAAACTGGTACTCATTTGAAATTCCCTTTAAACTTCCATGCGTTGTAATACAAAATTCCCCTGTGGGCGCAAACTGTAACAACCCTAATACATTGGGAGAAACACATGATTTCCCCGACGCAATTATCAACCATAAATATGAACCCTCTCCAAGATAACCCTAATTCCGCCCTTACCTTTCATAAATCCACACATAATCATAACAACATAAACCATTAACACAATGACAACCCCATTAATTCCCACATGGGGACAATCTACACTTAGAAAACTTTCTGAATCCTATTTGTAATAACCAATTTCCACCAAATTACCAATACCAGAAAAGAACCTCACACTAGATCCCCATCATAAACAACATTCCTGGCACTCCCTCACCTTTTTTCAAAAAACTTAAAACCAAACTTTTGTAATTAATTAACCAAATTTTTGATATTTTTTTTTTTATATTTCCCATTATTATTAATTTTACTTAGTTGATGTAAAACAGCAGCTGAAGGAGGACCTAGAAATTCAGGTGAGTTGCCGAAAGCTTTTTGCTACCATATTTGTTTAAATAATTATGATAAAATAATCTTAAGGAAAATTTTTCTTTCCTTATTTCAAAAGGAAATCTTACTTAGTCTCTTTATAAAGGCTTTATAACTTAATTAATTTATATTGGTGTCTAAGCTCTTTTGGGATTTTAAAACTATATATATATATATATTATAAATATAATATATATAAATTTATATAATATAAGTATATATATATTATTATATATAATATTATATACTAGTATATATATTAATAATATAATATATATATATAATATATATATATATAGTTTATATATTATTAATTATATATAAATATATTTATATATATAATATATAAATTATATATTATATTATATAGTGGTATATATATATATATTAAATATCTAGTATATTATATATATATATATTATATATATATTATTATATATATTATAATTATATATATTACCGTAATATATAATCCTATGGTGTTCCAATAGGCCAAAAGGAAATACCAAGTTGAAAACCAGAAAGTTCCGGAAATTTCCCTTTTCATATCCAATTCTACCCAGGCCAACATGCCCCCCGGTACACAACTCTTTTGAAAAGTGGATAGCCTAAAATAGTTAGAATAAATAGATAAAAAGTGTTTTTCAAACACTTTTACCAGTGAGGTTAAATCTATGAATTGGTGGGGCGAAATTGGGGTGCAGGAGAGCTTGATAAAGACGTAAAGGGTCCCTTAGAAACCGCACTTCTTTCCCAAAGAAGCTGTGGTTGGGGAGTCTACGACCCCTCCAGATAATGTGGAACAATTCCCATTGGAGGATGCGAACCGACCAATCCAATCTAAGAGGGAAAGCAAATACCTTGGCGGTTTGGCGGTAAGAAAATTTTTTTGAAAGGCGCCTCAGAACACCCAATCCTCTTAGAAGCTTTTTTGATGAAAGGTTTTGATTTTCAAGAGAAGATGGTTAAATAAAAGTTTTTGTTTGGCGAATTTTATGTTTAAGATGTAGAAACGGATGAAAATTGGAAAGTTTTTTTGAAGGACCAGAAAAGACACCTTGTTTTCTCATGAATCCCAAATTAAAGAATTTTCAAAGAAAGATCAAAGGAAGATTGCTTTCCAAGGCCCCTGTTTACTTCCCTAGCGTTGGCTTAAAATTGGCCTATTTGTTTTAAGGCTGACGTCCTTTCCCAGATGAAAAGAAACAATGGGGTTGGGTGGAGTCCCCCATCAGCCAATTAGGAGAAGGATAGGGTGCAAGAATAATAGAAGAAATGTCGTTATAAAAAGTAGAAAAGAAGGAGTTGGGGGATTAAGTCAGGAACATTGAAAGGAACCACCACTATTTAGGATCGATATAGAAGGAGAACCGGTGGCCCGTCCCCGTAGACAAGAAGCCCTGCCTTAGAACGACCGGAAAAAAAATCACGAGAAGTTTACAGAAGAGAGGAGAAAGATAACGAAGAAAAGGAAGTTTTAAATAAATCCACATTTGTTGGCCATACTGGTGTATGTCGAAAGCTTGGTCGACCATGTCTAGCGGCCATGGCAAGAGATTTACCTAAATGCCGAAAGGACAACAGGACCAGGAATCAAAAGAAAGAGAAAGACAAATACCGTACAGTGGCCTTTCTTACGAAAGCCCCACAACTTAGCGTCAGATATAAGATTAAAGAATTGATCCCGGTTTTTCCCAAATCTTCCGCGGTTAAGGACAAGATTCGAAAACTTTAGAATAGATTCTGAGGGCGGATTGGGATGAAAAATGGTTTGAGGGTCAAAAGAGAGAGAAGGAGCTCTCCCCTCTTTTAGCCCAACAGGCCCCCCTAAATAAGCGCACTTTTCCAGAGCGCAAGTTTGAGAGGCCGCCAGGAGAAATTACATCAGATACGGCTCAGTCTTAGTGTTAAGTTCAAGCAGAGAAGAGAGAGAGAGAGAGAAGAGAGAGAGAGAGAGAGAGAGAGAGAAGAGAGAGGAGGAGAGAGAGAGAAAGAGAGAGAGAGAGAGAGAAGAGAGAGAGAGAGAGAGTAGAACAAAAGAAGAAGAAATTACAATATTAGCTTAAATAATTTGGAAAGGGGATGAGAAAATATATGATAACGAAAATCCGGTCTTAAAGATGAAATTGCAGCCAAGGTTTTGGGAGAGAAAATTTTAGCTTTAGCAGAAGTTTTATAACGGTAACTTTTACCGTTTAGAAGAGACTAGAAAGGAAGGGAAAGAGTGAAGTTAGAAGTTTTTTGACATTCTTTTGCAAAATATCAAGAAAGAGAAAATGAGGAAAAGAGGAAAAAAGAAAGATTATATTATATATATATGTATATTAATATATATTTTAATATATATATGATTATATTATTATTTTATTACGTTTTTTAATATTAAAAAACATATTTTATATTTATAGAGACGTTTAGTGCATTTAATAATTATAATTAATCTTATAAATTGTTTCTGAACACATGTTTGAACATAAATTTTATATCTTAATGTAGTTAATATATATTAAATAATAATATATATTATATATATATATATATATATATATATATATATTAATATAATAGATGGCGCTGCTGCCCTGTTCGGCCGCGTGGCCGTGCGTGGGGTGGCGTGCGGTGACCGGGTATGTGGTTTTTTTGTTGTGTGTGGGTTTGTGAGAGAGATCCTCAGTAATTCTTTTTTATTCTTTAAATACAACTTGGAAATAACTTTAAAACAAAGAAAACTGTTTTTGCGCAGGTATAAAGAATTTGTTTTTATAACTTATAACTGAATTCTTAACTTTTCAGAGTCCCCCAATTTAAAAAAGTTTTTCAAGAAATGTCCCAAATTACCTATAAAGAACAATTTTAAATTTTTATATTTGGAGTTTTCCTTTATTTTAAATTTCTTTTTTAAATTTATTAATTAATAAAAAAAAAAATGAATTCCATTTTTTTTTTTTTTTTTTCTTTATTTTTTTCTCTTTTTTCATATTTTTTTTTTGGAAATAGTAAAATTATATATAATAATATATTATATATTATATATAATATTATATATATATATATAATATTAATATAATATATTATATAATTATAATAATATATTATATATTTTATTATATATATTATAATATTAATATATATATATTATATATATATATATAGTATAATAATATATAATATATATATATTATATATATATATATATTATTAATGTACATATATATATATATATATATATAAAATTATATAATATATAATATTATATATATATATATAATTATATATATATTTATATATAATTATATTATTATTTATATATTAGTTATTATTAGAGAATGCCTTCCCCATTTTATCTCTTCAGCATGTTGAAAAATATAATTAAAGCTTTCCTCATGCAAACATAAAAATCATATAACATTAAATACATTAAATTAATTTATATAATCCGTTTAAAGTCAGCTTGCAAAAATTTTTAGCTTTTTTGAGTTAATTCGAAAAACGATGTTTTTTCCTTGTTTTCCCTTTGCTTTATATAGTCTGGCACACCATATTATATTATATAATATATATATATATATATTATATTCTTATTTATTATATACTATATATATAAAATTATATATATATATATTTATTATATATTATATTAAGTACATATATAATACTATATATATATATTAATATATTATTTTATATTATATGATAAGTATATAATATTATATATATAATATATAAATAAATAATATAATAAAATATATATAAATATATTATATATATATATATTTTAAGCGCCCGATGCTCCAAGTGGTACGAAGCACTTGTCCAAACAAAGCGCAGGGTCCAAGGCCCTCGCAACTTGTGTGGGTGTGGGAAGAATTGTGAGATATTCTCTCCTTTGGACCTGGCTTCGTCTGCTCGGAGGTTAATTGGTACATTCTTGGTTGTCTGTTTGGCTCATTGTGTGTTGTTCGGTGTTGTTAGTTGGTGTGTGCGGTTGTGTGTGTGAGGGGCTTGCGGCCGCTGGCGGGGGCTTGGTTTAGGGGTGGGTTGTTTGTGTGGGTCGGCTAGGGTGTGGTATATGAAAATATAACATTAACTTTCATTTAGTGTTATTTTTAAGGTAAAAGGGCCCAGTATTGAATTGAATATTAAATTTTCTTGTTATTCTTAGTTTATTTAGAGTTTGCAAAAGGCCCCCACTCGTAAATAATTGTAATAATATGTTTGGTAATTTAAGTAAATAAACAACAACGTAAATTCCATCTTTTTGATTACTTATTTTTTTGAAATCGGGATTAATCATTGGTCGTTATTGAACCAAGCCTTTTATTAATTATTTAATTTTTATTATTATTAATTATAAATTTAATTAATATTATTATTATTAATTATTATTTTATTATATAAATTATTTTATTATTAATATTTTTAAAAGCATTTTTGGAAAAAGGAATACTACTTTAAACTATATATATATAATATATATATATTATTATATATATATATATTATTATATATATATATATATTATATATAATATATTATATATATATATATATATATAGTATTATATATAATATTTTAAATATATAATATTATATCTATATTATATATATATATTAATATTATATATATATAGGTATATTATTATTATATAATATTCTATATATATATATATAGTAATAATAATATATATATATATAATATTATTAATATATATTTATTGACTAAAATGTAAATTCTTTTTTGTAACTTTGTTGGGCAAAAAGCCGCCCAAAAAATCTTAAAATTTTTGTTCATCTTTTTAATATTTTTGTTTTTTCAACGAAAGATTGTTTAATTTCTTTGAAGAGGATAAAACGATTTTACAATATATCCCATAAATATGCTTGACCCTTCTCTCAGACGAAACATTTACGACTTTCAATTTATTTACTAATTTTAGACCTTAAAAAAACTTTCATTTTTATGCCATGTCAATGGATTGGTCTTAAGGAAGTCGTCATTCAAGTCAAATCTGTCGAAAAATCCTATAGTTTCAATCGAATCGAATTGTTTAATTTCCATTGCTAATTATTTTTGGGATTTTTTTTCCTATTTCTAATTGCACCCACCTCTTATTTTCTTTTAAAGATTCTGTCTTGCGATTCAAAAGATTTACCATTTTCATTTTTGATTCACGTGACAAATATGGATCAAAGAAAGCTAACGCGACAACTTCAGAGCTCATATACAATAAATGATTATTTAGCTTTTTGTAAAGTAACAAGAGAGATGGTACGATCGATAGCTTGATATTCAAAAAGATTCGAAAGAACCCTGAAATAAAGATACGGTGCTTTTGCAGCAGAAGGTGTACCAAATCATACTTCGACATACATACTGACCAGAAAAATACAAATATCACAAACTGCGATCTCCTCCTGAGGTTATAACACAAATTCAGCACGAAACAGAAAGATTTTCAAACAGTAAGTAGCTTTTGCCTGCCATACACCTCGCATGATGGATGGTCCCTGGAACACAGAAAGATATTCCAAGAGATGGTGCTTCCCCATGGAAAATTGTTATTATTTCTAGAAATTCCCTATAACCGCCTCTAGGCTGTTGCTCCCTAAAAGTATATCTAACAAAGTCAAGAATCCAAGATACGTCGCCCTGATTCAAGCGTCCGTTGACTTTTTCTTTTTAATTCCTGGTCGGAAATTAAGAACATTGATTGAAAACCACGTGAGTAGTAACAAGGGGATATTGGTCGTGTTGGTCATTTTGACCAACGGGGTTTTTACCTGCCCTTGACCTTTTTTGAGCCCAAATTTTTACCTGCCTTGACCTTTTTTGGCCTTGACCTTTCTTCGACCAACCCTTTAATGGTCTCCATGGTCTTTTTGGCCCACGGTTATTTTTGGCAACCCCTAATTTTTTTGGCAGACCCGTTAATTTTTTGCCAACCCTATCGAAGAAGGGTCTGCGCCAAAAAACCGGTTTTTGCGCAGGCAACGTTGTACGTACCCCACCCTAATTTTTTCGACCCACCCTTTGGAGTTTTTTTTTTGCCCAACGGTAAATTTTGGTCTTCACTTTAGAGGGGCTTAGCCCTTTTCTTGATGTGTCTTAAACCTTGTTGTATTTCGAATTCCGTCCGCTCCCACAGGTCGACGGACAAGAATCAGCAAGCAGCCGCCCGCTTTATTGTGGTCTGCCAGCCGACCGTTATTCACCGCCCCGGCGCGTTCCCAGCCCACCTGCAACCGTAGGGGTTCACAACCGGCACACACGCCTTTGTGTCCCATCCTTTCTCCTACCCCAGTCAGCCTCCCCACCATACCCTTCCCGCCACCCATCTGCACACACACCCACCCACACCCACCCACCCACCCCACACAGCACACACACACACACACACACCACACACACAACACACACACAAACCACACACCTGCGGCCCACGTGGTCAATGCCGAATGACTTTAAAAATCCACAGTCCCTTGTTATACTCCTAGTCTCCCTACCACCCTTCAAAGACCTTATTGCGTCTTTCACAGCCTTCGCTTTCTATCCGTTTCATAAATCAAAAATATATATAGCACGGATAAAGGATTACAAATTACCCACCTCTCGGGCCAATCTAATCTCCTTTATCCATCCAGATCTAACTGTCACTCCTTGAATTGTAATGAGATATTTTGGACTTTTGAAAATCAGCGGTCAATTTTTAAGCGGGCCGTGGGAGCCTATAAATAATAATAAAATAATAATAATGAAATAATAATAATAAAAAATTAAATAAATAATGGATTATTAATAATACATTAAGATAATAATAATTAATAATAATAATAATAATAATAATAATAATAATAATAATAATAATAATAATAATGAATAATTAAATTTTTTTTTTAAATACAGCTTTTTCTATACGTCATTACGTGCTCCTCACCGGGCTTTAATATTCTTAGTTGTTAAGGTAATTAACTTTCCGATTAGGTCTCCTAAATTAGTTATTATAAATTATAAAACATAATGAGTCTACACTCAGTTCCTTTTAATTAGTTATCATTAATAGTATATATATCAATGAGTATATAGAGCCTATGTATATAATATATATGGAATAATATATATATATATATATATATATATATATATATATATCAGGAAATAAAGGAAATAAAGAGAGAGAGAGAGAGACGAGGAGAGAGAGAAGAGAGAGAGAGAGAACAGAGAGAGAGAATGAGAGAGAGATTTTGGCCTGCGTGCGCAACGTTCTATGGCATAATACCGGGAATTTAATACATAATAAGAAATAATAATAAATAATAATACATCAAGTAATAATAATATATATAATTAATCAATAATAAATCCAATATTTAATAATAATAATTTAATAATTTAAATAATACATTAATAAATACATAATGATGAATAATTAAGATAATAATTGAATAATCGAAAAGCTCATTTTTATCTTAATTAATATTTATTAAAATAATTACAAACTTTACAAGGTTGACCGTAAATAACTTTTTTGATTTAGAACTAGCCACGATGGAGCAATAGCTCAGTCATTTTCGAGGCGTTTCTCTGCCATGGTTTACAAAGTAGATAAATGATTTGTCCGATTTAATATACTCTAAAAATAAAAATAATAATAATCATACTTTTGATAATAATACACATGTACACACACCAACACACCAAAAGTCACTTATTTAATATCTTATAATATTACACATCAATATAGTAATATATATGATAATATATATAAATATAGTATATATAAACAATTTTATAGTATACGGCTATAGTATATATATATATATATATATATAACTATATTTATTATAATACATTATATAATTATAGTATTATATATTACTATAACAGAGTATTACTATATATATTATCTACAGTATATCATATTATAATATATGTTAATACTATAATAATATATTATATATATATTAACTATAAGTATATATTATATATACTATAGACTATTTATATATATATATATATACTATATTATATATATATATATATTATGAACACTTTAGATGTTTAATAAACGTAGGTCCTTAAACACGTTGTATTTAGAAATGATAAAGTCATAAGAACCAATTTTATAACAATCACGTTGTCTCTCTACACAGTTTATAACAAATTGTATTTGTATACATTTCGGCACGAAGTGACGTCCACCGTTAATATATATTCGATAGTGACGTCACTATCGTATTTTATATTAATATCTTTATACATCAATACATATACACTACCATATATAATATATATATACTATATAAATATATAATTATATAAATATATATATTATATATTATATAATATATATAATATATATACTATATATATACACTAGATATATATTATATAAATATATATAGTAATATAATATATACGTATAAAAATATATTATATAAGTAGTATTGATACTTATATATATATATATATAATGATATCACTAATAGTATACTATATCCTATCATATGACTCGATTATTATTAGGTGAAGTATATATATACTTATATATATATATGCTTCATGAGTTTCATGGTCTTTTTAAAAGTTTCTTACTTCGTAGTATAAATATATAGTATTTTACGCTTAATTTCCTGTATCTGGAACGTAGTCTCATTTTCTCTTGAATACATGATTATAATTCTATATATATATATATAATATTATATATACCATATATATATATATATATATATATATATATATATATATATATATATATATATATATGCTTATGAGTTTCATGGTTTTTATAAGTTTCTTACTTCGTAGTATAAATATATAGTCTTTTACGCTTATTTTCCTGTATCTGGAACATAATCTTCATCTCTTGATATAATGATATATATATATATATATAATACCATATATATATATATATATATATATATATATATATATATATATATATATATACTATATATATTTATACATATATATATATATAATATACTCACTAATATATATTAGTATATATATATACATAAATATATATAACTATATATATCCTTCATATATATATATATATACTATATATATATATATATATATAATATATAATTATATATATATATATATATATATATAATATTTAATATTATATATATATATATATATACAATAAATCATAATAATATACTATAATAAAATAATATAATAAATAAAAATAATATATAATAATATATTATATATAATAAACTAATATAATAAATCAAAATAATATATATATATTATATATATATATAATATATATCATTTATAATATATATATATATATATATACTATACTATACTATATATATATATGATAGCTTAATGAGTTTCCATGGTTTCCTTATATAATCTTAGAGTTTCATGCTTTGTTATAGTTTCAACTTCAATATAAATATAATACATACACACTTATTGACACTCTATTAATTCACTTACACCCACACAGATTTACTTACACACACAGATTTACTTTTCTTACACTCACACAGAGTTTACTTACTCACACAACCAGATATGTACTCCTACAACGATCAAACACACAGATTTTGATAATACGACTCCGCACAGATTTACTTACCACACACACACACACACACACCACAGATTTTTACTTACACTCGCACAGATTTACTTACACACACAAGACAGATTCTACTTACACTCACACACATTTTACATTAACGCCACAGATTTACTTACCACACCACAACACCACACACACACGCACACAGATTTACTTACACACACAGATTTAACTTACACTTCACACAGAGTTTACTTACCTCCACACACAGAGTTTACTTAACACTCACACCAGATTTACTTACACTCACACAGATTTAATTACACTCCACTCACACAGGGATTTACTTACACTCACACACAGACTTTACTTACGCACACAGATTTTTGCGATCCTAAAACTTACCTCATTACAGAAATTTTTATTATATTTTTAACTTTAATACTTTATTAATTTCATAAATTTTATTAAAAAATTGTATGGTAAAGAAGAAAAAAACCAGAGTGTCTGATTATAAACATTTTATTTACATAAATATTCTACAACAATTTTAATTAAAAACATTTTAACTCACATATTTATTAAACATTAGCATACCTTTAAAGCCAGTAAATCCCAGGTTTAAATCATAGAGGTTGTTACCGTAGACACCTAGGGGGATTAGTATGCTTTTGTCTTTACGTTTTTACTGCTTTCTTTAACTCATGTTTTAGCTTGCTTCCACCTCATGTATAACTGCTTATAACTTATAATGTTTTACTGCTTTAAACTCACATATTTATTAACATTACAACCTTAAAAGGTAATCAGTAAATCAATAGAGGTGATTAGCCAACACCTAGGGGATTAGTATGCTTTTGTTTTTACTGTTTTACTGCTTTTAAACTTCAATGTTTATACTGCTTTAACTCATATACATTTCATACCTTAAAGCAGTAAATCAGTAAATCAATAGAGTGTTACCTAACACCTAGGACAATACGTAAATGACTTATTGTTTTACTGCCTTTACTGCTTTAACGCATGTTTTTTACTGCTTTAACTCATGTTTTACTGCTTTAACTTATTATGTTTTACGCTTTAACTCACACTAGTTATTAACATTACAGTACCTTAAAGCGAGTAAATCAGAAATCAATAGAGGTGTTACCTAGCAACAAGGGGATTAGTAAGATTCCTCTTTTGTTTTACTGCTTTACTGCTTATACACTATTCTGCTTCTACGTGCTTCTAACTTTCTAGCCTTATAGAGCTTAACATTTGCTGCGATTTTACTGGCATTCTAACTCATATGTATTTACTGTTTTAAAACTCATATACTTTATTCGCAACATCTATGGTTTTTTATTCTGATTATTAATACTCTTTTATAATTATTTTATTATTATTTTTATTTATTTTTATTTTTTATTTTATTATTTTTATTATGATAATGTAGTGTTATTTACTTCATGCCTATTGTTATTATTATTCTAGAACACACATTCACACACACCACACACACACACAACACAACACACACCACACACACACCACACACACGCAATATTTATATTACTCATTCAAATTATAACAAAATTATTCAAAATCATAGTTGGCCTACTTCTATAAATAAATCAATCATTATCTTTGAACAAGAATTTTTTATTATAAACTGTTAATACTTTTTGTTTATAAATTTTTATTAACTATCAAGTTTAAAATAACTTTACTAAAATTTAATTGAAATTTTATTAAAAACATTATATTTACGTACCTTAAAGCAATAAATCAGTTAAATCAGTAAAGGACCAGCCCCCACCTAGCACCCCTCTCCATCAAGCTATGCCACGTTTTGTTCTATTGACTTACTGCTTTACATCATCTTTAGCCATGTAATAAGTATAAAAATAACAAAATAAGTTCTTCTCTGCTAACATAACATGTATTTTATTAAAATCATTCTAAGTTTTTATTTAAAAATAACAATTATTTACTTACATTTATATTATTCACTCATTGTTAACTAAAAATATTTCAAAGTTTTTTAAAATAATTTTCGGAATATTATTTGTATTCATTATTATTTATTATCTACCTGTACATTGACAATTCCATCACGACGAAAACACAACAGACCCGCCACTTCCTTACAGATTACGCAAAACTGACCTCTCTCCGTAAAATGTGTTGAAATAACTACTTTAGGCCTAAATTTAGGATAAGCCTTTTTGTGACGGGCTAATTTAATCCTAATTCCAGGTCAAAAGGTAATTCCAGTATAGACAAGAACATGTTATATTATTTTTATAGAATATATTTCAAACTGAAAACATGCTGGACAGGTAAGATCCTTTAAGCAGCGTAAGAAGGAAATGTTTTCCTTAATTGTGATTGGTCGGAGTAGTTTGCCCCTATTTCATAAGCTAACCACCAAGGGCGCAGCATGAAGCACCCAGCCCGCAAGGCAGCCAAACCCGCACCCGCTGGTGCGTCCCGCCGCGTCACGCCAACGTCGGTCGCCCGCTGAAGACGCCGCAAATATTTCCGCGGTTCCCGCCCGCCGCAGCGGAGCGCCCGACAGGAGCCCTGAAATATTTTCCGCGTTCCCGCCACGCCGCGGGACGCCCTACAGGCGACAATTATCCCTCGCGAATAGAAATATAGTAATATAATACGGTATAATAAGAAAAAAAATAACTAATAAAAGTTAAAAAAAGTAAACAAAATATAAGTAATAATATAATCAAATAAATAATAACAAATAAAATATAATAGTATATATATAAATATATATAATATATATATTGTGTGTGGACAAAAACAAAACAAACAACCAAACCACTTGTGAGCGTAAAGATCGCTCTATGGAGTGAGACAAAGAGTAAGTCGTCAATATGTGACTTATGTGCTATGTCGCTGAATACAGAGAACAATAGAAATAGAACTAATGAATGTGATAAAAATAAGCTTTAAGTGTAAACTGCCTCTAAGATGAATCATCAATTATGAGGTCTGGTCATTCAAAAGATGACGCCCATCAAAGATATGAGGTCATCAAAGAAAGAACCATCCAAAGTGACAACCTAAGTGACTCAAAGAGATCAACACCGTTACTACAAACAGCTTGAGGCATCAATAGCTGAGGCAGAATCAAAAAAGCTGAGACAGTCACATACTAATGAACGGCATCAAAAAGCTCAGGCACTCACACTTGAACGGCATGCAACTGAAGGGAGAATCAGTTGAGCATCAAAAGCTGAGGCAATCAAAGTATAGAAAGGAACAACTTCAATAATAATACAGAGTGGGTGGAGTGCGTATTGTGTAAGTAATAAAAACTCGATATGTGTGAGATAGCGTTCTTCAGAATCGTGTAGAAAAAAAAACAACAACAATAAACCATCCGCCAATACAAAACACACAAAACCGTTCCACCAAAAATGTGCCAAAAATGCAGGCTGAACAGTATATAATGTGCATAAGTTCTATAATAATAAAAACAAACATACGAGCATGAAGAAATAACCACACTAAAAGAACCAGAAATAATCTTAAAAATGACTAAAAATAAAAATAACATGATTAGTTATTAAACAAAACATAAATAATAAAATACGGTTACCGATAATATAGTAGAATACGATTGAGTGAAAAAAAAAAAAAAAACATAGATAAAAACAAAAAAAACAAAACAAAAAAAAAAAACCATAGTGTAGTGTAGTAGCTCCGTGAAATAAGAAAAACCTGTTGTAATAACGTGACGTGAAGATAAGTATAGTAGTTATCTAAAAAAAATACATAATCATAACCACAATAGCATCGACAAAGTAAAATAAACAAACTAAGAATATAATAATCAAAAAATAAAAAATAAAAATAAAACAATAATAAATAAAAATACATAAAATAACACTAATAAAAAAAATAAATAATAAAAATAAATAAAAAAATATTAAAACACAATAAAAAAAAAAAACCTTTCGTTTATATATTTGACATTTTATATTACAGTAGTACACTTTTCGTAAGATTCTCTTCAATAGCAAAAATGAATGACTCATACGATATTTAGAAAAGATAATATTTGAGAAATTTATTTATGTAATCGAGAAAATAAAAAATGAAATAGACTAATAGTTACCCCTACTAATATATTCTCAAATTCGCAATTGATGCGAATATTCGTGCTGCCTGCGGGCGCCCGCGGCGGGCACCCGGGGACGCGAAATTTGCGGCCCTGCAGGGCGCACGCGGCGGTGACGAGGACAGCCGGGACTGGGAGCGCCACCAGCGAGCGCCTGCCGTAGGTTGGCACTGGCTTTACTACAGATGTGGCTCATGCTGCGCCCTTGGCTGGTTACGCTTATGCAACTAGGGGCATATACAAACTACTCCGACCAATACACCAAGATAAGGAAAAACATTCCTCCTTACCTGCTTAAAGGATCTTACCGATCCAGCATGTTCAGTTTGAAATATAATCTTATAAAAAATTAACTTAATAAACAATGTTGATTAGCTTGTTCTCTTATATCGGGGACTATTACGCCGTTTTGACTTGGGACGTCGGGTAGGATAAATTAGCCGTGCGCACAAAAAGGTTATCCTAAATTTAGGCCTAAAGTAGCTATTTCAACACATTTTACAGAATGAGGTCAGTTTCTTATCTGTAAGGTAGTGTCGGACTCCCTAGATGTGTGTTTTCTTCGTGATGGATTGTTCAATGTTTACATAGATAAATAATAATAAATATAAGGAAAATCCGAATTATTAAAAAAACTTTTGAAAATATTTTTAGTTAACATTCAATGAATAATATAAAATGTAAGTGAAGAATTGTTATTTTTAAATAAAGAACTTAGAATGATTTTAATAAACATACATGTTATGTTAGCAGAGAAGAACTTATTTTGTTACTTTTTATACATACATGCCAAATATGATGTTAAAAGCAGCTAAGTTCGAATAGAACAAACGTGCATAGTGATGTAGAGGCCCGTGTAGGGGCTGGCCCTTACTGGATTTACTGAAGTTATTGCTTCCTAATGTACGAAAGTAATATTGTTTTTAATAAATTTCATAAAATCTTTTATCAAAAATTTTTAAAACTTGATAGTTATAAAAATTTATAAACAAAAAGTAATAACAGTTAATATGAAAACATTCTTTGTTCAAAGATCTGATTGATTTATATATAGAAGTAGGGAAAGGGAACTTTGAAATAATTTTAGTGATATTTGACTGATGAGTAAATATAAGTGTAGTGTGTGCTGTAGAATGGGTTGATGATGTGTGACGATGAAAAAACAACAAAAAAAAACTGTGTAAACAATAGTGATGTGATGTCAGTAATAGTGTCATGATACGAATGATTCGCAAAAAAAAACAAAATAATAGTGTGTGTGGATAAGATCAAGATATAAATAGATGACATCGTGCCCACAACCGTTCAACTAATACCATAACAAATAGGCATGAAGTAACTAAACAAAAAAATAAACAATACAACTAAAAAGAAATATAATAATAAAAATAATAAAAAAAACTATTAATAAGTTAAAATAATCAAAAATAAATTAAAATAACTAATAAAGTGTGTTCAAAAGTAGTGTAAGTAAAATTTTGCTGAGTCAATAGATTAATAAAATAAATAAATATGGAAGTTTAAAAGAATTGTCGCAAATTATCTAATAAAGCACTAAGCAGACACAGTTAAAGCATAATAAAGCAGAAACGCTTAAGCAGTTAAAGCAGAGTATAAAGCAAGTAAGAAGAGATAATAAAGCAGTAAGCAAAGTAAAACAAAAGACATAACAACCCAATCCCCTTGTTGCTAAGAGTAACACTCATTATGAATTTAAACAACTAGAATTTTAACTGCAATTATATACGATCGCCCTAATGTTAATAAATACCTGTCGAGTATAAAGCAGTAAAAGCCAATAATAACCGTCTAAAGCCCAGTAAAAACACTGACGTGCAAAGCAATGTGAAAAACATGAGTTTAAAGCAGTAAAACAAGATAAATAAAAAGTGCAACAAGATTACATATGCCCCACCCTACGGTGTAAAAAAAAAAAAAAAGGTAACACACCTAACAAATATTGAATTTTCAAACTAGAATAATACACTGCCTTTAAGGATAGTAATCAAATGTAATAAAATAATGTGAGAGTTAAAAATGTTTTTAAATAAAATTTCAACTACAATTGTTTGTAAATAAAAATGTTTATATATAAAAAACCATTAAGAATTATATTATATCAATGAAAGATATATACTTTTTAAAAATATATAAATTCTAAAAAAGCATTAAGTAAAATATAAAAGATGTAAGTATAGACAGGTAAGTTTAATAAGGATACAAAGCAAAATAATAACATAAGTGTGACAAACGTCAAGTAAAATCTGTGTGATGAGTGTTAAGTTTAAAATCTGTTGTGTGGGTACAGTATCAAAAAAACACTGCTCGTAGTGTAAGTAAGAAAATCTAGCTGTGCAACCGTGATAAGTAAAATCCTGTGTGTGAAGAGTAAGTAAAGGCTGTGTGAGATAGTAAGTTAAATCTGTGTGTGTAAGTAAATCTGTGTGCGTGTGTGCGTGTGTGTGTGTGGTGGGTTGCTAAGTAATGCGTGTGCGTTAAGTAAAATATGTGTGTGAGTGTTAAGTAAATCTGCTGTGTGCCTGTGCTGTGTGTAAGTAAATCTGTGTTAGTGTAAGTAATTTGTGTGTGAAGATGTTGTGTGTGTGTGTGTGTGGTGTGTAAGTAAAATTTGTGCCGAGTGTAAGAAATCTGTGTTGTGAGTGTAAGTAAATCTGTGTGTGAGTAAAGTTAAATCTACTAGTCTGTGAGATTGTAGTAAATCTGTTGTGATGGAAGTAAATCATGTGTGGGTAAGTGCTACCCTCATAACGTGTCAGTAATGTTGTATTGTATATATATTCTATACTATGAAGTATGAAAACTTATAAACAAAAGCATGAAACTCATAAATTACTATAAGGGAACACATTGAAACTCATAAGCAAACTAATATATAAATAATACTTTACTTTATTATATATATACTAATTACCGTACTATACTATCCTCTCTCCCC
>JABUQX010053061.1:0-27684 GCA_015478945.1 Trachelipus rathkii
GTATATAATACTGTTTACAATATAAAACTAACTTATATAATCAATTTTAATAAAAGGAAAAATTAGAATCGTAATCTAATGTTAACTAAACCTAACAATAAGAATTATAATAATTAAAAACACTAGAAATAAAAAAAATTAATGGATAATTATTATTACTAGAATACTTTATAAACCCTAAATACACTAAACGCGTGTTATAACTAATACGAGATTCATCAGCTATATATACATATCATCAATTTGTAAAACACATTAACCACACAAAGACTAAATTACTAATTTTTATAAAAAATACGTGTACCAATTTGCCAGAATATATTACTTCTACTTGGACAAGGTAACCAAAACACAAAATATATAATATAATTTTTTACAATATGAATAAATACAATATTCTTCAACACATATTATATAATATATATATATAAATAAATTTATATTAAAATTATTAATTATAATATATATAATAATATATTATATATATATATATATTTAACTATATATATTATATATATAATATTATATATATATATTATATATAATAGATATATATAATATTAATATATATATATATATATATATAGTATAATATATATTATATTATTAATACATTATATTATATATATATATTAATAAATAATTATATATATATTAAATATAAATATATAGATAATTTATAATATGTACGTAACACGAGTATACACTAACAGCAGCTACACGAACGGGACTTGGAAAATATTAAAAAATAAAGCAGGTAACTCTTATAATATACAGAGTAAACACACTTATTGTAGGGGTGCAGCTGCCCCCTAACTATAATATATATATATATATATAATATATATATATATATATATTATATATATATATAATATAACATTCAGCATTTTTCATCATTAAAGTGGTTATGTCCATCTGGGGAACCACCATACTTAGAATTCGTAGTCGTGAAAGGGAAGTAATTTTGAATGGTTCAAGGAGCTTCCAAGCCTCCGAGCATCAAAGATATAACAGCTTTCTTAGTCTATTCTTTGCGCATAGTCCGGTTCAATAGAGTACCTGCCAAAACTTGTGATACAGGTCCTATACGAAGCGAAACCGACAAGGTACTATAATTATCTATAAACTCATATGCAAGACCTTTCCATGGTGAATAAATTACACATATATATTATTAGTATATATATTAATAGTAATATATATATATAATATAATAATAATATATATATTATATATATATATAATATATTAATTAAATATATAAATATATATAGTAATATATATAATATATATATGATAAAAGCTGTAGCACAGTGACGAACAATACTTCAGCAGTCGACCAAAAAATCTTATCATAAAGTTACAAAAAAATTTAATTTAGAATAAAATAGTTTTAAAGTTAATATTAAACGTTATTTTTAAGAATAATCTTTAGAGTCAAAGCTTCTGGATATATGCCTAAGAAGTACTTTCCAACTATTAACAATTTTATTAATTATAAAAAATCACCTAACTTAACTTAACTTCTGATACTAAAGAAATTTTATTGAACTTCAGTAAAGTTCTTGTTTAGAGTCTCAAAAATGTGAGGTTATCGCATGTCTACAGCTTATACCAATATAATATATATAATATAATATATTAATAATATAATATATATATATATATAATATATTAATATATTATAATATAATATATATATCATAATATATCGTAATATAATATATATCAATATATATAATATATATATATATATATTATAATATATATTAATAATATAATAATATATTATATATTATATATATACATGATATACATAGGAGGTTTGACCAAGAATTATATTTTTTGTCTGAGTGATGAGGTTATTGAGATATAAATATATATAGATCTATATATATTAATTAGTATATATATATATAATTACTATAATATAAAATAAAATATAAAATATAGAATAAATAAAGAAGAGGCTAGTATGATACGAATTTCTTCTATAAATAATTACTTTTTAACACTTAAATAACGTAGGATTATCATAGTTACCTCTTATAAATTATATATCGCGACCCGCTTGTCAAAATAACCATTTGGCCTTCAAGGAAATAAACAGAAGCGGCTTAGTTACTAAAGCCCTTTATGAAGAAAATTTTCATAAATATTTTACAAGGATATATTTAATTCACTTTTCTGTATGGACCATTATATATATATTTTATATTTTTATTATTGATAATATATGTAATTATTGTAATGATTGTAATTAAATAAATATTAATTAAATGATATGAAATTATTATTATTATATATTATTATATTAAGTCAAAGATGACCTAGGAATCTTATTAATTCGGATTAGTATAAAATCGAATAGTAGTGAAAAAGAGTTGATTTAGTATTATCTCAATAAAATCGTGAGATTCACGGTGAGAGAGAAATTGTAATATATAGCCTACCAGAATATAATATATATCAGAGTAAGATACATATTACTGATGTGACACTTTCAAAATAAAGATCTACTTTATTTCCGAGTTAGTATATGACAATATATATATTATATATATATATAAGAATTATTATTTGATAATATTTTTTAACCCTTATTTACTACTATTATCTATGATTAAGATTAGACACTAAAGTTAGAGTATTAAGCACTATAACCAAACATACATAAATCCATAAGAATCATATAGAAATATATAGTAGTAATCATAGTAAGACAGTCCAACATAACCTATCGAGATTAGAGTCCAGACAACCAACAACCAACTATGAGCAAGGACAAACCCAAACGGGAAATACATTATAATTACCAAACCCTGCTTGTTTAAATAAGATGAGAAAAAATTTCTATAAAATACAGCGAGAATGAGACCCCCTTCCAAGACAAATAAGTATTCGTGTACATGTCCAGCAGTGATAATATGTATGAACTGAGGTAGGAGTATATTAAAAGAAACCAAAATTAGTTTATTTATCATATTGAAAACTCTATTAAAGTATTAAATTTGATGAATATTATAATATATTATCGTATAACTTGATTGTATAGAAGCTAAGACAGACACCATTAAGTAGGTGAATATAGTAAAAGTAAAATTCTATATTGGTGTAAAATAGTAAGAGTAGTACATAAGAGCTAAGAAATTAATTGATAATTATGGATAGATGTTATTAAAGTAGTCATAGGGTATGATAGTTAGTATGAATAAGAGAATGAATCATTGAAAGTAAAATTATAAAAGAAAATTAGAAATTAAATAATTTAATATTGTTAATAACATATGGCCAAAGAGTAAGATATAGAAAATGTTAGTATATATAATATATATATTATTAATATATATATATATATAATATTTAATCATATCTCAAATTTATGTATTTATGGATATTCTGGTGTTAAATTACTCAGATTATTGAGTGTAGTTGTTAGTTCGGATGGTTACGAAGTATGATTTTTTAATTTCTTTTTCTGCCCTAATGCTCGAAACAGTTAATACTTTTTTCTCTGCTTTAGAAATCTAAATTGTCTAGTTAGTTATTTTGTCATTACGTCAGTATTTGAAAAAACATTTCATATTCTCGGATATTCGTTTGTGAGTCCTTTTCATTGTTTTTCCTTTTTTTCATTTAAAAATTAAGGTGACCATCACTTTATTACGAAAATGTTTTTATATCCTTGCAAGTTGTATACCAATGATTTTCGTATAGAAGTGTTTTAACGTTTAAACCTAGTGTAACTAACTTATTGTTAAGCTAATATCAGTTCTGAGAGTTCACACTCGATTCAAAACAATGCCACTTGAAACCAACCTAACTACTGTGTTATAAAATGAATCCAAATCCGAATGAAACCTTCTATCATCACATAATTCAGTAATAACTACATATTCATTTCATGCCCTTTGACAACATTAATAATATTTTTTATAATATTATTCAAGACAGCTTTCCCCCACTGCAAGTTCTAAATGTCTCTCAATAAATGATAACATGATGATGGAATATGGAGTGTGTAACTTCAGTTTTAGGATTTTTCAACTTGTCCATAACAAAAAATCCATAATACGATCCGACATGTTTGGAACTCCATCAACAGACAGCAATACCGTCTGGCACAAAGAGAGCGGGAGTCATGATTAGACTGCGAGACTTTTTCATCTTCTCAGTTACTGCAATTTTGGAGCGTTTATCGCCTTGTATGGAGTACGGCTCTCATATCTGGGGGGGCCAGATTTACCCGGCTTTGATAGGGTCGAGTAAAGGCAAAAAGGACTTATAAACTGCCGTTGTTTTCTAGTTCTTGAACCTATATCTTTGCGGCGCCGATTTTTGGTGCTTTATCTCTTTCTATAGGATATAGGTGCGGCATAGTGGTGAGGGATTTCCACTCGGGTGCCACTGACTTAAGCCCTCTAGCAAGGGGTGTGTGTGGCAATGAGTATGTGTTGATATTAGCATTCAGAATAGTTCGCTGTGGTGAGTCTCTTTCTGCACGTCTGTCTCTGGAATTCCTTCATTTCTTGTTTCCTACTCATTGTTATCTCCATTTCGGCTGTTGTCTGTGTGCTCATATGCGTATTTTTGCGCTAGAATAGTTTTGGTTTTTGATTTTAACATCCTCTTGAATGGTATGGATGAGTGGTAAATTAATATTAAGTAAACACTTATTAGATATATTAATTATATTATTATATATATATATATATTATTGTATATTATTATCTAAATATATATATTATATATATATATATATATATATATATATATATATATATATTATATATATTAATATATATATATATATATATATATTAGTGTAGTTGAAATAAGTGAAATAGATGAAATTTTCATAAGGTTTCCGTAGACAATAAGTTATATATATCGGCTTTTTGGCACCCATTCGGAGAAGGGTGTGCCGACGGGTTGCATAGCCTAGTTGCCCCCTTTTTAGCCCCTTTAGAGGGGGTAGCCCCTCTTTTGATTTTTTGACCTTGATTCTTTTGGTCATTGATATGTATCAGGTTGAATTGGACTTTCATGGAAAGTTTCGTGGGGGATAGTAGGGATTAAGTCGTAGATCAATGTAGTACGTGACTCGTACATGCTGTAGGTATGTCCTAACGATGGTCATGTAGTACCTGCCTAACTTGGTCCTGTATGTTATATCCTAACTTGTTTCATCCACATGAACTACCTATACACCAAGACACCACGGATAACTATAACACCTACAATCCAAAACCGGTAGTGTCCGGCTACACTACCCATACACATGTCCGTGCACTACAACTACCCTTATCGTCTAACTAACGTTGCCTACTCTTGACACCTAACCTAGTACACTAACCTTGGTTGAGCGACTAACTCAGCCTTAGTAGCTGTATAATTAGCTAACACGTATCACTAACCTAGCCGTAAATGCGTTAGGTGCTAATGGTGTAGGTAGTACTTTGGCCGTACCTAGATGTAGCGAACGACGCTAACTTATGCTGTATCTCATAGCATGAAGAGGCTGTCCTCTAGATGATGATGTGGTGTGGATGAGTTTGGGTGTGATTCCCACGGTTGCTGAGATGTTATGTGGTTGGCTGGCTTGATCACTTGGTTGCGTTTGAGTCCTATAGGGGTTTTTGCGTGAATTAGGCGCCGGTTGTTCACTATAGGTCTTTGTGTGTGAGCTGGCGTTGTGTTCAGACTGGCTTGAGTGGGGCTCGAAGCTGAGCAGTGGTGATTCGGACTGGTACGGAGGGGGCTAGGGTGGGCTATGGTAGACTTTATCCTCAGCACATTAGCCACCCCGGCATGAGCATTTACTGCTATGATCCATATACACTCATCCAGTAAGGGTCCTTTAATCCATGAGACACTAACTAACTTACACTCCTAGACATTACACACTCAATACATAAACGACTACTGGTCCACCATGCCACTTATCCAACTATAGGGACAATTAATAGCCTTAGTGGTACCTTTGGTGCGCTCACTGCCATAGTACCTTAATCTTGACCATTAAGCATCCGACTACGCATTAGACTGTATTACACTTAAACCGAACACAGTTTATCTATAACATCGGTGACATCGATTACGACACAGTAGGTGTCAACACACACAGCGGGTGGCCTCGATATTTAATGCTAGCTTTGATGCCATAACTTTGATGCCGTTCAGCATTGATGAAGCTAGCTTGATGCTATAGCTTGATTGCTAGCTTTGATGGCTCAATTGAGGGCTTACTTTGGATGGTCAACTTTGTGGATGATCAGGCATGTATTGATGACTCACTGTTGATGTGAGGTCATCTTTGGGTATTCCATCTTTGATGGTGTATCTTGATGGACTCTAGTATTATTTTGATGGTTAGTACATTGTTGGGATGTTCAAATACCGTAGGTGAGTGTCTAGGGTTTCTATTAGTGTGTTCTAGTGAGTATCTGATGAGTGCAGGGTGGAAGTGAGTGAGTGCAATGAGTGCTAAGTGAGTGTCACAGATAGTGCCAACTGAGTGCGATGAGTGCATATCTTGTTTCAAGCTTTATGTCTACCTCGGCCGTGAGCTAGATATTGGCCTAAGTATGGGGTGTCTAATCTCTAGGTTATAAGGAATGGAGGAAATCAAATGTGTGTAATAAAAGTTGCTATGGTATGCTTCCTAGTTATGAGTTACGCTTTTTTCTTCTACCTGATCATGAGAACAGCGGCTTAGATAATTGCTGGGCCACACGGCTCGGTGATGTTTAAGGTATGATGATCGATTGGTGTATATATAAGTTGCTAGATGTTTCCTATATGAGTTAAACCTTTCTAGCTACAGATCATAAAGAGAGATGTAATATTGATAGTCGTCACCTTCGGGTGCATGCCCGGATCGAGGGCGCGCATGCGCTCCGGCGCCTCGGGCAGCCGAACCGCGGCGGAGCGCCGCGTGGCACTTGTTGAGCGCCACGAGCCGCGCCAGCAGGCGCGTCCGCCGCGAACGCATGGCGAATATTAACAAGTGCGAACGAAAAATATGATATCATTAATAAACTTCAAAGAATTTTTTTCAAATATACTAAGAGTCATTCATTTTTACTTCTTAAAAATTGTTTATTAAAACATTTTTACGATCTTAAAACTGTAACTCTATTAAAAACTATTATATATATATTTAACACATATTTAATTAGCAAAACACTCCTACTTAGTTTAAATCATTATCATTATATTTCAAATATCGATATTCATTTTACTTCATACTTAAACATTTTTATTAAAAACATTTTTACGATCCTAAACCTGTAACTCATTACAGACCTATTATTATTTAAGCACTATTTTCATATTGTGATATCAATGTAAACATTCAAAGATTTCATGTTCTATTAATATGAGGTCGATTTCATTTTAATTCATACTTAAACATTTTTATTAAAAACATATCTTACAGCCTTAAAGAGGTATAGTGAAATAATAGGCTCATGCCTAGTAACGAGAGGGGCTAGTAAAGGCTTGTGTTTTTTTACTGCTGGTTATGATATTAGCTGCTTTTATTGCATCTACTGTTTAATTATATATTTTGTGAGGGTTATTTTTTTTATTTTATATTTTTGTTTTAATACTTTTTGTAATTTATTAAGATTGAAGTATCTTTACAGAGTTAGTGAAAAACATTTATTTGTTTACTAGAAGTTGTTACGAAATTTGTTATAGAGAAACATGATGACTTTTACAGAGCGCTTAAATGCAGTGTAAAAAGTAAAGTCTATAACGAGTTGTCTTAGGTGACAAGGATAGTAGGGTTTTGTTTGTCTGCTTTATGCTTTACTGCTTAGGTAATATATATTTATGTACTTATGTTATTCAAAGATTTTTGTATTATTATTATTTTTATTATTATTTTCATTATTATATTTTATTATTTATTATTATGTATTTTTATATAATTATTTTTATTATTTTGTATGTATTATATGAGTTATTTATATTATTTTATTGTATATTTATGTGTATAAAATATTTATGTATGTATTTATATTTAATCTGGTTTTATTAAAAATATATAAATATGATTATTTATTATTATTATTATTCGTTTTTCATTGTTCATTATCTAGTGTATTTATATGTGTAGTTGGGAGTTTTTGTGATGATGCTTTATGTCTTTACTCATGGCAGTATTATTTTATTGATGGTGTAAATACGATATCGCGAACCAACAGACAACACACACAACGCGCGCGCGCACCCATGCACTTAAAATGCATTTAATTTATTTGGAAGATTATTTGGAAAGTTTTTTAACGTCTGGAATTGTTTTAGTTATACTCCAGTTTATTAATTTCATGGTATTATCATATCCGTATGACAGGATTGAATGTTCTGCGAAACACACACCTATTTTCAATGGTAACACGGGCAGGGGGCGTGAGCACGATACCCCTGTTCGATGTAAAATAACACTGTTTAAACTAGAAATAATTCTTTTGTATGAATCTAAATGAATTTATGTAAACTTTTGATGTTTATTGAACAGTACATTTATATTTACTTCATTCAATTATTATAAATTTTTCAAGTTTCTTAACGTCTAGTTTAGGTGTTTTATTGTGTTGAACAAATTTTATATTGACTGTTATCATGTTTTGATTTATGGTAATAGGAGCGTTTTTGTAAGTATTAAGTAAGTAAGTTTGTTACTAAATTTTATGAAATTTTAGTTAAACTGATATTTTTAGCTATTCTTAAGCAATAATCAGTAAATCCGTAAGGCAATAACCTAGAGCCTCTACACAAGTTTGCACGGTTTTGTTCTATTGAAATTACTGCTTAGCATCATTATTTCGTTCGTGGTGGATAATGAAGTTGGTAGGGCAAAATAAGTTGTTTCCTGTTGTTTGGTGTGGTTGCACGGTTTATTTTATATTCATTCTTCTCATGTTAACGTAGAGATATTAGTCAAGGTATTTTTTTTAAATGAATTTGGAGGAAATTTATTTAGTTATTATTTTTTTAATTATTATTATTGATATGGATTATTATTATTATTATTATTTATGTTTATTTGTATTATTAGTTTATCAACGTAATATGTATTTTCAGCATTTATTATAATTATAATGTAATCATAATTAAATTATAATTATAATTATAATAATAATTAAACATTTATTTATTGATAATTTTATATTTTATTTGTTGTTTTTATGTATATTCATCATTTATTATAATTGTTATTGGATTGTTGATAGTATTGATTGATTTGATTTGATGATTAATTATTTATTATTAATGGTAATTATTATTATGTAGTTGATTGTATTTGACATGTTTGTGAGTGGGGTATCTATATTATATTAGATTGATTTTTTATGGGTGATTATATTGTAAATGTGTTAGAGTGGTGTATTATATGATTAGTGAACTAATTATATTATTGTTAGTTATTTGTTCGTATTATTATTATTATTATTATTATTATTTTTATTGTTGTGGTTGTGTATCATGATTTAGTTATTATTATTATATTTATATTATTATTTATTATTATTATATTATTAATTATTAGTATGTATGTATTGACCATTTGGTTTCCACACGAGAAATAGCACAAGCGCACGTCCTGTATAGATACGTAAATCAGTCTTTTCTTGTTCGTGTAGATTGTGTTGAAATACTAGCTTTAAATCCTAAAATTCGGCCATAGATTTAGGATAATGGTTTTTATATGGGGGCTGCTTTAAGTCTATCCAGGTCAAAAGGTATTCCAGTTAGACCCAAGATTCTGTAAATATGTGTTGGAATATATTTTAGAGGGCCTAAATAGGGGTAGATTTGTAGGGATGTGAGTCTTGTTTTGTGTGCTCGTGGGCTGTTTAAGCTAATACAGGTCAGAAATGTGAAGTTCAGTATAGCAAAAAAAGGAACCGAGAAGTCAGGATGGTATTATTATTTTATAAATTATATTTCAACTGAACATGCTAGTCGGAAGATTATTTAAGCCAGGTAAGAGGGAAATTGCTGTCCTTTCTTGTGAGTGGATCGAGTAAGTCTGTGATCGTTATATTGACGGGCATGGTGAGTTGGTGCGGACGATTATTGTTGATTATCGCTTTTATTTTGGTTTTTTTATGATAATGTAAAAACGGTGTTTTCATTTTAATCTTGTAGAGCTTGTTTTAAAGATAGTGGGTCTTTGGTTAACTGGTGGCTTCATATGAGATTTATAATTTAATATCTGTTCAACTGCATAAATCTTTGTAAATCGTTATTTGAGAAAGTAATAATTATAGGCTAATAAAAACTTTTCCTATATAAAGAAATGTAGTTAATCATTGAATTAAAAGGTTTGGGTTTTTGTTGTTAGTCTATTAAATGATGTAGTATATATAGGAGGTTGATATAGGTATATATATATATATATATAATATATATTTATAGTATATTATTATAGGTGTGTATATATGTGTTTATATTATAAAGTTATATATATATATAGTACATATATGATATACATATATTATATATATATAATATATTGTAGTATAATATTGTAATTTTTTTTAGAGATTATATTGTTGTTAATATTATATTTATAGTTTACAAAGGGGGACATAGTATATAGGTATATATATATATATATATTTTTTATAATTAGTTATATGTATATTAAATTTCAATATATTAAATATATTTTCAACTGATTAATATATATATAGTATATAGTATATATTATATTATGGTATTTATTTAGTAGTATATATTTATGTATATATTTATGTTATATATTTTATATATATATATATTATTATATATTATATTATAGGTTTAACATTAAAGTATAGGGTGATGTAGAATTTTTATGGTATTATCTGGGCCCATAATCGATTTTTTCATAATGTTTTGATGATTTCGATATTAAACTCTTCTAATTTTATCAAATAGCAATTATTCATCATTAATCGGATTATATAAGTTTTCGTATCTCAGTATTCTTTCAGTTAACATATTGTAAAAGTTCACCTCTCAGATATCATAGTATAATTACATTCTGGATCCTGCATAAAAGCTTTCTTGCCATTGTTTTCTAAGTAGATAAAATGAATTTCTGTACGTCTTAGAATTGGAGTGATTCGATGATTTGGACGGGGATATCGATCAGGGATTTTCTAAATAGCGTAGTATTCTGTATGACAGTAATTGATATTGGCGGTGAGACGTGGTAATTAGATAAGACTATGTTCTTCTTCATGGTCTGCATTAAGCTCTGCTGACGGAGTCTTGGACTATATTTGCAGCTTGCTGGTTAGGCCTGAATGTGAATCGATTATGATTGTAGTTGGTCAAATTAAGGATGTTTCATTATTTATCTCGTCTCGATGAATGTAAGGTTCCGAAGGTGATTATTTGTTGTTGATGTTTTTATAGTATAATGCCGAGTAAGTTTGCTTATTCGTTGGGTTTATTGCGCTCTTGGATATTAGATGTATACTGTTTTGGATTTCAGTTAAAGCGATTGTTTGTAGAGTAAGTCTGTAAGCCTCTTCAGTGTGATTCATAACAAGTAAGATTCATTGTACTCAGTGAAATATGCGCTTGGTCTTATAGGTAATGGTGATTTGGGTAAGTACGATCGTGAAAAATTCGAATCCATTGGTTTTTTTTATATAGATGAAACCCTACGTTCCAGGATCTTGATTTTCGCTTGAATAATGTATTGGTTATTGATTTATCTGTAAGAAATCATGATATAACTTTAGTGAGCATAGATACAGCTTTTTTTCAATCAGAGAACTTGTGCTCCTCTTAACAGAAAAAAAACGACTTTGATTTTTAAATGAGTTTGGGTCTAAAACAGGCCTGCTCAAATTTAAGTTTAAAGAACTAAGTTAATTTTCATCCTTTCATCGGTAAGGCTCAGGATATAAAAAACATGTTTTTTTACATACCTTAAACTTAAAAAGCGATAAAGTATTTGTCGACTCAATAATGCGCGGGTCAAATGAGATAATGACTATTCCGTCACACTCACAAGAAAGGAAATTCCTTTTTACTGCTTAAAGGATCTTACGATCCAGCATGTTCAGTTTGAAATATATTTGATAAATAGATAGTAATAACATTGATTCGTCGAGATTCTTGTATAGCTAGAATTACTTTTTTTGACTGGTATTAGTCTTAATCAGCCCGGGTCAAGAAGATTATCTAAGGTTGTGGCCTAAAGTTTAGGTTCCTAAAGTAGCTTTATCTTCACCATTTTGATCAGAATCGTTGTCGTAAACTGAATTACCTTTTGACTGGTAATAAGGTTTACAAGCGGTTTAAAAAGGCATTCTAAAATTTAGGCTAAATTTCGGGATAAAGTAGGTATTTTCACAGCAAATTATAGAAAGCAGGTAGTTTTCGTATTGTAAGGAGTGCGCGTTGTTGTGTTTTCTCTGCTGGATTGTTATTTTTCAGATTAATAAATATAATAATAATAATATTGAAGAAATTACATATTTACAATAACAATATTATCCTTTTAAATATCTATCTACGCAATCTAATAATAAAATTAATAATATATTATAGATGAATATATTAAATTAAAGTAATTAAACTTACAAAAACTTGAAATATTTCTAAGTTAACAGTTGAAATAAATATATAATGTTTTGTTGAATAAATCATTTTAAAAATAAAAGCCTAGTCGAATGATTTTAGGAGTGAAAGAGTAAATGTTAGAACAATTTCATAGATGTCTTATTTGCTTAATTTTTTGTACTTATTGTACACGAAAAGAGTGATGATTAAGCAGTAAGTATAGAAGTACCGGTGGTTATAATTTTGGTGTAGAGGTGCTGCCTAGGGTTTGCCTATGATTTATCTGAATTTATTGCTATTAAGGAATTGTAAAATTTGTTTTATATTAATAATTGTGAAAATTTAAGTGTTACAAGTTTTTGATGATAATTTTTTAATAATTTATTAAACAAAATATGTAACGTTACTAATAATTCTTTTGTTCAAGAGATATATGATTTAATTAATAGAATTTTTAAAATACTTTGAATTATTTTTGTAGAGTTGATTGATGTTATTATATTATGTGAAAATGAAACGATAAAAGTTTTAAATAAAATTTAGTTTTCAAAACTTCCATACAGAACGTTTTTTGGTATGTTAAACAGTGTATATTTGTAAATGAACAGGGGGCGTGGTGTGTATAGGTGTCAAGTGTATGTATGTGTGTGTGTTTTTAGATGGTGGGAATTTCAGATGTACATAGATGATAATTATAGTCATGAAGTAAAATGATTGGAGGTATAATAAAAAATCCGCGTTAGTTAAAAACCTTCAAATAAGTGTTAATTAAAATATAGATGAGTTTTAAGTGTGGTGTGGGTGCGTTGCGTGTGTGGTGTGTTGTGTATGTGGTTGGTAAAAGTTTTTGTGTGGTGTTAGGTCGATGGTGGTGTGTGTTGTGTTGTGTTGTTATAATAATAGGCATGATGTGAATGACACTAAGTATAATATAAAAATATAATAAGAATGATGTAATGTAATAAATAGATATAAAATAATATAATATATAATATATAATAATAATAATATAATAAATATATAAATAATATGGTAAAATATATACTAATAATACTAATATAATAATAATAATAATAAATAAAATATAAATGATGAAATTAGTAATTAATATATAATATTAATTAATAATAAGAAATTAAAAAATAAATAATATTTAAAATATAATCTAAAAATAATAATAAAAACAATAATAATAAAAATATAAAGAATAAGGGTGTTGCAAATATTTATGTAAAGATTTTAGCAGTAAAAAAAAACCTTTAATACTTTGATTGCAGGCAACATCGTATATGTGATTTAACTTGTTTTACTGTTTGCGGGTTGTAAGTATATGTTTTTAATAAAATTCGTACAATTGTAGTAAAATAAAAATGTTTATATATAAAAAACGTGGTTTTTCTTTTACTACTTTTTTAAGAATTTATAATTAAAAGTATTAAAACAAAAATAAAAAATATAAAAGAAAAAATATGTTAATAATTGATGTAAGCTGTAAAGCAGTAAATCAGTAAATAGTAAAGCAGTAAAACAAGGCCTTACTATGCCCTCCGTTACAAGGCATTTGAGCTATTGATTTACTTGTTTTACTGCTGTTACGGGCTGTAAAGTATAGTGTTTTAATAAAAATGTTTAGTAGAGTAAAATGAATGATCATAGTATAAATTTGATAATGAATTCTTTGAATATGTTGTACATTGATATACAGATTGAACATATGGTTGTTAAATATAATAATAGGTCTGTATGAGTTACAGTTTAGGATCGTAAAAATGTTTTTGATAAAATGTTTTTAATAAATAATTGTTTAAGTATGAAGTAAGATGGAATGACTCATAGTATGAGTTTGGAAATTGAAATATTTGAATAAGTATTACATTGATATCGACATCTAGTGGAAAGTATGATGTAGAATAATAACCTTTGTTCTTCTCAGACACCATAAGTTTTAAAAATGTTCTTTTAATAAAATGTTAAAGTATGAAGTAAAAATGATGATCCTAGTTATTTGAAAAGATATTCTTTGAATAGTTTACATTGAAATATCATATTTTTCGAGTTCGATGTAAATATTGCGTGCGGGTGTCCGCGGGTTACGCGGCATGCGGCGCGGCGCGTTACGCGGAATTATTGCGCTGGTTGGGGCGCACGGGCGGGCAGGAACGCGGGAACGCGGCGGGCGGGTTCGATACTGCCTTGGCGGAGGCGTATGCTGCGCCTGGTGGTCGCTTAAGAATAAGGTAAGAATCAAATTCATTGAGCTCATGCTTTATGGAGTGTGGCTAGATAAAGGTTCTCAGTAGTAGGAAATCCTAGCACTTATTAATATACCCAACGAACATCATGACTGTTGTAACATTAGAGGTGGGAGCAATATTAGGGCTGTGTAGTGTTGCAGGGTAGGCTAGAAAAAGCTAACTATACTAGGGATGCATCATGAACTGTGTAATATACCATTTGATTCCTCATAATTATTACTAGGGTAGACACCTATTGGGGCTATTAGATCAGGGGAGCTAGAAAGGCCTTGAAAAAAGTGCACTCAGTTGGCATTTATGTGGACTCATCGGCACTATGTGGATCTTGGCACTCATTGGCAACACTTGTCACTCAACCTGGCACATCCTTGTCATCATAGAATACTCTAGACACTAATAGAAACCCTAACACTCTTACGGTGAGTTGGAGGAACACATCAAAATTGTACTGAACATCAATAATGCTGAGGTCATCAAAGATGACACATCAAAGCTAATCCAAAAGATGAGGTATCAAAGTTGAGTCATCAAGTAATGCTGAGTCATCAAAGTTGAGCCAATCAAAGTTGAACATCAAAGTTGAGGCCATCAAAAGCTCAGGCATTCAAAAGATAAGCGCACTAAAGCTGAGGCAAATGCTGGCCATCAGTTGAGGGCATCAATGCTGAGGCAGTCATAGTTGAAGCATCAAGCGAGAGCTTAAGGAATCGAGTGTGGGTGTGTGTGGTGTGTTTGGTGTGTAGTGTAAGTGTCTATGGGTGAATGTAATGTGTCTATGGGTAAAGTGTAAGTGGTCTATGGGTGAGTGTAAGTGTCTAAGGGTGAGTGTAAGTGCTCTATGGTTGGTGTAAGTAGTTATGGGGCTGGGTGTGGTGTGTATTGTGTAGAGGTAAGTGTCAAGTGGTTGAAGGTGAAGTGTTCATTATGGGTAAGTGTTCTATGGGGGGGTAAGTGCCTATGGGTGTATGCGTGTCTATGTGTGTGGGTGTGTAAGTGTCTATGGGTGGGTTTATGTGTGTGTCTAAATCTGACTCGATGAGTGTGTGTGTGTGAGTAGGTGTAGGTGTGAGTATAAGTGTCTATGGGTGGTGTAGGCTATGTGTAGGCTAGGTTAGTGTAGGATAGGTTTAGGTACAGGTGTATGGTGTAAGTTTAAGGTTAGGTTGGTGTATATGTTGCTAGGGAAGGAATAGCTAGTGTGTAGGCTAAGTTAGGTGTAAGCTAGGTTAGGTGTAGGCTAGCGTTAGGTGATGGTAGGTTAGGTCAGGTGTAGGCTAGGTTACGGTTAAGTGTGATGTAGGCTAGATTGGGTATAAGGTATGAGGCTAGTTTAGTGTAGTGTAGGTGAGGTGTAGGCTAGGTAGGTTCAGGTGTAGGCTACTAGGTTTACGTAGCTGTAGTGTGTGATGTAGATGTAGGGTGCACGGATAGGTGTATGTAAATAAGTAGAGAGGAAAAGAAACACGTAGCGTGTGTTTGGTGAGTGTGTGTGTATACGTATCCGTGTGTGTTTGGGGGGGGGGTGGGGTTTGGGTTTTGGGTTTTAGGGGGTGGTGTGAGTGTGGTGGAAACAGTTAGGATAGATTACATAGGACTCAATTGAGCGGGCAGGTACTGACATGACGCTCATGTTGGGACAGTTACCTACAGAGGTATTGATCAGGTATTGCATGTGCTCGATGTAATAGCTACTTCCCAGAACTTCATGAACAGGTCAATTTAGGCCTTGATACGGTATAAAGCCAAATAGTATCAAGTCAAGAACATCTAACGACGGGGCTACGCCACTAAGGGTTCAAGGGGCCAAAATAGGATGAAAGGCGTACGAGGTTGGCAACCTTCTCGAAGGTGCAAAAGCCGGTATCTGTGATATCTTATGAAAATACTATAATATTATTCATAATTTAAACGGAAGTAGTATATGATTGTGTAAGTATGATAGTATCGATAGTATATTGCTATCATGGTTGAGTATGTGGTATGAGTGGTCGTGTTAAAGTTTTAGGTGTTTATATATATTATTACACATTGGTCTAGCGGAAGTCTTGTATGAGTCTATAAAAATTGAAGTTGGTAGGTATAATATTATTATATATTATTATATATATATATTATTAGTAGCTTATTGGTATAATTGTATATGTATATATATATTTAGTGTGGAGGCACACATCGGTACTGGGTGAGCCTGTAGAACCGGAGAAAGTATTACTAGATATATCGGATTTACGTGATGTATATGCAGTTGCTCGTGTGCCGGAGCACCTTGCAGCTCGCCTCACACTGGGAGTTAGCCTATACTATATATATATATGTGATATAATATATAAATTATGTATATTGGGTAGGGGTGGTTAGTAAGGTTGTGAGGGATAGTGGTTTGGGTTGCTGTTTATATATACTTATTGAGGTTGTTGGTTGGTATGGTAGGTGTTATGGTAGGTGGTTATTATAGTAATAGTGGATTTACGGGTGAGTTGCTTTTGATAAAGATGTTCTGTTTGGCGAGTAGGAGGGTAAATAGGTGGTTTTGATTTGAGGTGTTATATTATAGTATGCTATCGATGCAGGTTTTCAAAGTGGCGCGCAGTTTTTTTCAGAGTCAGAAATTTATCGATAAATTTTCGACGAATACGATAATGTTATTCTTTATAAAAGAAATCTCGTTTTTTATCAGTCTTAGATGTGGCTTGTTGTGGGTTCGTGATAGGTGTAACAAACCTCATTTGGATGGATCGATTTGCTATGAGAATTTCTCTGAAAGTTTTAAGCATTGTGCTATGGCGTTTTTGTGGTGAAGTTTTTATTTAATATTTGAAAGGAAGTATTTAAATGCAACAAGTTTAATAGCAATTGTCAGCAATTCACATACCATAAATTTATTTCAAAGGTAAAAGGTTAAACAATCAGTGCTAAACATAAACTATTCTTTAACGAAAATTCGAACAGTTTTAATTTTGATGTCAAAAATTTTGAAATTGAATTGGAAAATGAATAGTTTAATAATATATTTAATATATTATTTATATATATATATTAGTATAATTATATATATGATATGATATATATATATAGGTATATACATATATATATATAATATTATATATATATTATATATATATATATATATATATTATATATATATATATATATATGGATAGATATGAATGGCCAGCTCTAGAAGTAGACACAATACATAGCTTTATCTGCAAAAATCTACAATAGTACAAGGAAAAGGATACTGTTTGAATACCTGGTAGAATTTTAGTGAGGAAAATGTTAAAAATAAGAAAAAAGTATATAATTCCAAACTATAGAAATAGCTTAGGGAGAAAGGAATACTTTTTGGAATCCTGGTAAAATTTTAGTTAGGCAAATGTAAAAAAAAAAAATTAACATAAAATTGGCTATTTTTTTTTAGGGAGCTGCTCGAGCGGCGGGGGACATAGTATATATTTATATTATTTGTAAAAGTATTACACGGGAATGTATTACGGGGCTCGAGCCGACAGGGGAAATCAGGGGGGGGGACGTTTTCCATACCCGTAGGGGGGGCGGGAGGAACTCCCGGACACAATACAAAGAGCGGGGGTTCGGAATCCCCCGAGGGGGGGGAATTAGTCTAACCACGTAGTTCCCGGAAGGGCGAGAGAACCGATCCCTGCCATATTGATTCATTCATTAAACTATTTATGTTAAAAAAACAATAACATTTATAGAAAGTCTATTTATTTAAAGAGTACAGTATAAAAAGGTTTCTATAGTTTTTTATCGTATGTATTTACTGTATAGATTCATTAAATTTTTATATTATATTTTTACATTTTCGCTCTAAAATTAGACTAGCTTCAGCATGATTCTTTTCCAAGGTACTGTTGTAGTTTTTTGAATAGTGGATTGGTGGTCTCTAGGGTGACCGAATTCGATGTGGAGAAGGCGGGCCACGTGTAACGTTTAGCCATAATATTGGGTATATATATATATTATATATTATATGATAATATATTATTATATAATATAGATATATATATATATTATATATATATATATATAATTTATATTATATTATATTATTATATATATTTTATATAATATATATATATATATATATATATATATATATATATATATATATTATTATTATATATTATATATATATATTTAGTATAATATTTATATGATATATTGATATATATATATGATTATATATATGTATCCTGAAGAGTCTGACGCTGTGACTATGACGTACGCGCTTTCAGGTATATGTTACTCGTACGAACTTTGGAATGTAAATCTTTCCCATATATATAATATAATATATATATTTAATTATATTATATTATATATATTATTATATATATATATTATATATATATATATATTATAATATTAATATATAGTATAGTATGGGAAAGAATTTACATTCAAGGAGTTCGTTCGTAGTACATATACTGAACGCGTGGGTCATAGTCCAGAAGTCAGACTCTCATGGGTCACGTTTGATGTGAGTCAAAAGTGCGTACAATTAGCTTGTGTCCAGATTTTATATATATAATATATATATATATATATAGGATATATATATATATGTATATTAATATTATTATATATATATAGTATATATATATTATATATTATATATTTTATTATATATATATATATATTTATATAGTAAGTATGAGAGTATAGTATAGTTTATATATAATATATATATATTATTTAGTATATATATATATATAAATTATATATATATATATATATAATTATATATTAATTATATATATTATTATATATATATATTATTAGGGGATTAATAGATATTAAGTATATATATATATTATATATATAGTAAGATATCAATATGTCCAATGGTTTTGAGATTTTATGAGTACTATTAGATTGTTTGGATAAATGTCCCAAAAGTATCATTTGGGATTTGTCTTTTTGGTATATCATAACGAATCCTGGGTTAGTCCCGCCGATGTCAAGGAGTCGGGGTCTCCTCGGCTCTAGTGGACTACGGGGGTGGGACTATCCCCCTTCCGGGGTGTCTCGCGGAACCGCTTTTGATTTTTGGTGTCGGGGTTCTCGACCATCCCTCGGGTTGAAACGTCCCTTCGTCGCCCATCGGCTCGAACCTATAAAGGGTAAGATACTGGTCCATTTTAGGGGGTCGTTGACTCACTGTCGTAGAATTCGGCTAAACTTTATTAATGCTCCACTGTCCGTAATAGCCTAACATTTTATGATAGTAGCTGTTTAGTGCCTGCGAAAGTGTATGGCTTTATGTTTTTTATGTAAGTTTGCAATTATAATATATATTAAATAGTATATTTTATATATTATATAGGTATATATTATGAAGTTTTTAAGAATTTTAGTAGTAAGATAATATATGTATATATATAGTATTTATATATATAGGATATATATTATTAGTTATCTTGTTACAAAGTTTGACAGTTTTTGAACGGTTGAAAAAAATTCAGTAGTTCATCGTGTATGTAAAAGCTTTTTTAAGGTGACTGCAATTTTTTACAATAGGCGATTAAATGGATCTTATTTTCCCTGCTGCTTAGTGAGTGTAGTGTGCTTTGTGAACTGGCTTATAATTTTTCAACATTTTAGTTAAATGGGAATCTGTACCTAACAAAAAGCTTAAAGAAATTATTAAAACACGTTCACTGAGCAAACTCTAGAAAGTCAACTGAAAATGAGTAACGATGGTGATAATCATTCCTTTATACCCTGTTGTTTTTCATTGTATGATTTAGTATTATTGCCGAGGAAATGGATTTTTTTGTTTCGGTCGTGGGCCTTCTGCTTAGGAATTAGGTGATGACCGGATAGGAATTTTTTTTCGAAATTTTGAGGCTTAAAGTAGTATTAATAAGGTACGTGGAAAAAAGCTTAAGGAGTTAATTAATAAAGGGTGGACACGTTACTTGAATCAAGACTATGTGTGATAAGTAAAGAAGGAATATTTGTTCCATTTGGGTATGCCCATTTATACGCGGGCTGTTGTAGTTCCATTATAGAGCTTTCCGTATGTTGCGTAGATTTTCCTTCCTATTACCAACATCCAACTATGATATATTAGTAATATATATTTATATGTTTATATAGTATGTATATATATTTATGGTATATATTGTTAGTTCTATATATATATATTTATTAATATAGTACTATATATTATATATATAATATATATATATATGTGTATATTTATATTGTTAGGTTTGAAATTATAACGTTTATATATATAATTGTCACATGTAGTGTGTTGATAATTTAGAATATTATATATATATATATATATTATTATATTATAGTATATTATGGTATATATATATAGTTTATATATTATATTATAGGTTATATTGGTGAACTCCCACATATATCTAACGTAGGTCGCGAGTTTGGAGTCAAAGAAACGGGTTCACTACGCGAATCTCGAGCGTACATGTATGAGTGCCAGGCTGTTCTCAGCTATATATGCAAACTCTCTCATTAGTGGACCAAAATATGGCTAGAAACTTTACGATTACTTAAGGAAAATTCAAGTAATTTTTGGAATCTAGAATACAAAAGTTATTACGAGATTAAGAAACAATTCACTTTCTAAACAAGCGATAGGCCTTTTTGTGACAAATAAATATTAATTAAAAATATTTCTCGCCTTTGTTCCGTTTAACATATTTAGGAACATTGGTAAATTAAGTTAGGGTTGAGATTAGGTTTAGGTTAAATATAGTAATTTAGCATTCAGATTCAGAGTCAGTACATTACATTAGATCCCACTCTCCTTGCTATTGTGTTTTGAGCAGGACCATCTCATCAAATAGTTAATGAACACAAACGTAATATTCGTTTTTCACTAACAAAATGCATTATAATTAATTAAAGAATGATATTAATATATATTTCCTCAATAAAATAATGGAAGCGGTTATTTAAAACTGTAAAAAGTAGATTTTTTTTCAAAGGGCTTTTTTTTTTCGGATTTAGATATTCTTGGTGCAAGGACATTAGTCACTATATGACTTATTTTCTTCTTATATATAAATTTACGATTATCGGTTACAGCTTTAATACATTATTACTGTTTCACTTAAGCATTATTTTAATAAATCACCACCAAGGTATTTTAATTTATAAAGAACAAAAGCGGCAAAACACGTCATCAACAAATGTCCTTCAATGTGATAATATAGGAATGTTAATGTTGGATTGCTCCGATAGCGTAGTAATATTAGTGCGGTTAAGAACATAAAGTAACTTATCATACTCTATTAGAAATATAGATTTATTTTTGGTAATTGAATTATTTACTTGAGTGAAGTGAATAGTTGTTTGATATAGCTTTGGTTGTTGTACCGTAATTGCGGAAATATGTTATATTTGGTTGTTCTTGTAGTTATATTGTGTAGTTTTGGAGTAGAATATGGGGTCTTAATTATGACGAGTTTCACCTTTTATATGTATTATATAGTTTTTGATATTATATTATATGATCGGTTTAATCGTTAGTATATATATATAATATGAATAATATTGGTATGTACATATATATTAAGTATGTGATACATAGGTAATTATTTATGATAGTAGTGTTATATATATATGTATGTTATATGTATTATATTGGTGGTCGTATTTGTATATATATTTAGTTGTTATGGTATATATGATTATATATATATGTTCTAACATAGTATGTATTATTCTCTATTCTGTTTTGTGTAGCGACTTATGGCGTCAGTTTAGGATTTAGTGTTGTTTTTTTTAATATAGTTGCACTTGATACTGATAGCGAACATGATTAGTGGTATAGACATGATGTTTCAAAGGAGTGTCATAAATATTTGAAGATATTTATTTAAAATCCATTTAATGTTGAAATATTTGGTTTGTTTTAAAATAGTATCTGAAAAGTGACGCTTTGGTAGAGCTTGAGCGAGGAAAACCCTATTACATGTTGAATCGAGCGTATAAATCTTGATTTAACACAATTAAAAATTGTAAAGGAAAAAAAAAAAAATAAATAAGGGGCTCGCGACGGGGGAAGAGGGGTGGAGCGTTGTGTCTATATCCCGTAGAGGAGGGGCGAGGGAACCCGTAAACCGATAATCCGAAGATAGCGGGGTTCGTTAGACTCTCGGAGAGGAGGGTCAAATAGTCGCTCGTTCTGTCCGTTTCCCGCGGAAGCGAGAGACCGACTCTGCCGGATTTTGATGAGGGATCACGCGTCTTTGGGTATTTCTTTAGTTATTGTAATAAAGATAGAAAATTGAAATCTGAAGGGAGTTCGTATAGACGTAGAGAAGGTCCTATGATTTTTTTTTTGAATATGTTTGGTCAATGTGAGAATTGATTGATTGAAAATCATAGAGAATTCATGATTGCGGAGTTTGTAAAAACGAAATGTCGCCATATATTATCTAAAGGTAGTATTATGATGTAATTAGTTATAGTAATTAGTGGGGTGTGTGGTATAGTTAGTTATATAGATGAGTATGTATATATATATTTTACTTTAGTTGATATATAATAATATATTTATAGTATATATATAGTATATATATAGTATATTATATATATATATATCGTATATATAGGTTTATTGTTTAAAATATAAAGAATAGTTGAGAAATTTTTAATATGAGTACGTGCAAGAACCGGAGCACTCGCTTTTGTTTGGCTGCTTGCTGATGAGCTGTTTCGATGCGCAATCAAAAAAAATTTGGGCGTGCCGTTGCAGCCCTAAATTTCGGTCTGGCTTCCGCAGCCTGGATTTTACTGGCATAGAGACCGATCAAGATCTAAGGAGCTGCAGGGCCTGGATATATAAAAGTTACATAACTGAAATAATTGTATTTATTATGTAATTATTATTTAGTATTTTATTATTGATTATTATTATTATTAATTATTTTATGTATTATTTATTGTAATTATTATTATTGATTTTTTCTTAAGGTTTTTTAATTTGTTTTTGTATATTGACTATAGGTCCCGCAATTTATTATATAGACTAATGAACATAACAAACAGCACAATAGATGAACAATAATAATAAATTAGATAATTAGATAAATTATCATATAGATAATTATAATTAAATAAAAGATAATATATAATATATATGATATATATTAGAGTAATATATTAATAATAATATGAATATAATAATATTTAATAATTAAGATAATAATAAAGTAATAATGATGCTTATTTTAATAAACATAGGAGAACTATATCGTGTTATCGCATTTAATTAAGTTTATAATATGAAGTGTATTGTCTAGTATATATTAGTGTATTATATGGGTGTTGGTATGCTTCTATGTGATGAATAGTGGTATGAGTGTGTTGAGAATCGTATTTAGTAATTGGTGTATTTATAATATATATATTGTTATGTATATATAAAATAGTATATGTATATTTTATGATATGGGTTTGTTATTGGGATGTTTTGTTGTATATTATAGATATATATAGATATATCATTATATATATATATTGTAGTATTAGTTATAATAGTGATAGATGAATATGTTTTATTGTATTTTGGTGTTAGGGTAGTTAGGGGGAGTGGTGTGTGTGGTGTGCGGTTGGGTTTAGAGTTATAGTGGGTTCTAGGTAGAGGTGTAGTGAGTTCTGTGGTGTTCGGTGTTGGAGGGTAAAGGTATAGGGTATGAGTGCTAGTTGGTTTAAAGGTTGATATTAGTGTGGTGATATAATAAGTAATTTTATATTATGGTTAGGTTGGTGGTGATATTGTGTGGGTGGGGTAGTATGGGGTGGGGTATGGGTTAGTAATGTTACGTTTTTGGTGTTGAAGTGATGGTTTTAAAGGTATGCGACGTGTCTATATGGATGCTGTGTGTGTGTTGGGTCAGTTGAATGAGGGGCCCCTTATCAAGTGGGGGCGCGTGCAGTTATGCGAAGATTGGGGTTGGGTGTGGGTGGGGAAGCTGGTTTTCCGGCACGATGGGTGGGGGGGTTTGGGTTGGGGGTGTTTGTTGTGGGGGGGTTGGTTTTGTGGTGTGAATAAAAAAATTTTTCAATAGGTGGAGGCCCTAGTTAGTTAAAGACATTGTTGTTATTCTCTCTCTTGTTCGGTCGTCTGTGTCGGGGTGCTCGTAGCTTTTTGGTCCTCTCGTCTTCATTCTCTTCTGTTTCTTTTTGTCCTGTATTCTCTGCTGTCTGTGTCGATTATCGTATCAGGTTAGTTAGTATAATATGGTGAGTATTATGGCTATGAGTATATGATATATTATATTTTATATATCTATATATAGTATATATTTTGATTATATATATATATATTATATATTATAGTATTGTAGTATTATTAGTTGCGAAGTAGAGATTACATGAAGACTATATATTGATATATAAGTATATATATATATATATGTGAGAATATATTAGTATTAAGTATATATTATATATATATTTATTATATATATATAAGGTATTAGTATCGGATAACATCATCAATTAGTTGGGTTTTTTTTTTTTTTTTTTTTTTCTGTCTAACAATTTAATTCCATATAGAAATAATAGGAGACTTGAAAAATCATTTGTTCCGAAAATAGCTCAATACTGTATATTTTTACTTATGTATCCAAGCGAATGTGTCCCGATAATGTAAGCTTAATCAAATTTAAGTTGGAAGACGAAAAAATGAATTTTGCTCGGTCTGATATTTTTTTTCTTTTTGAACTTCACATTTATCTTTTCTTTTTGACATTTTTGCAATTGTAAAATGATCGTTTTTCACCCACCACCCCACAAAATATGTAGAGTTTATTTCCAAATATATAATTGTAAAGTTTTATTAATATAATAGTTATTTATAGATAGTATATATAGTGATATATATATATATATATGGTCTATATTAAATATCTACATGATATTTATAATGATAACTTATTTATTTATCTATCTTATTTATCACCTATGATATATAGTATATATATATATAGTATATATATATATACTAGTATATAAATTATATATATATATATGTGTTATATTATATATATAGTTATATATATCGTATATAAGTGTTTGTAGTTTAGTTATATAGTATATATAAGTATTTAGGTGATTGGAAACAAAGGGGCCTATGAACAGGCACCATGAGACACCCACTACTTCATGACAAATAGATGGTATTTAATGTTATTTTATTTGAATCTTAAATAAAAGTCTAAAAAAACTTGCGAAAATAATGTCATCTAAATTTTATTTTTTCTTTTTTCTTTTAGTTAATTTGTTAACTATATCTTAAACTCGTGAGCGTGAGAACTAGTGCGATGTTGGTACGGAGTCTGCAATCGGTGTTGGGTGTCGTTGGAATCTTGATTAGGTCATGACCTGGACATTTTTTGTCTGTTAGTAGTAATATTCTATTTATATGGAATATATCCAATATTAAGTCTCAAGGGGTGCGTTATGCGATCCCTGTTTGTATATATCAAACTTTCCGTAACATATATATATATATATACAGTATATTATAGTATATATATATTATATCTTATATATATATATAGTATATATATTCTTTATGGGTTTAGTTATTTACATATGTAGTAGGTATTATATATATTATGGTTATTAATATCGTTTTAGAGAAAACTCCACAAATCTGTATCAAATTTTTATAGGTTGCGTAACGTGATGTCCACTTTTTCGTTAGATAGAATAAGGAATGTATTGAAAATTAAAAAAAAATATAACTTATTTAAGAAGATTATAAAATACATGGTAGAAAAAGGTAGATTTTAGTTTTCTTAAAAGTAAGTAATATTTTTTAATTTTGAATACATTTTAGTCATATTTAGCGGTCAAATGAGTGGGAGTCAGGTCAAGAAGGGGTCTAATAAAGTTTGATATAAGCTTAGTATTTTTGGGGGATTTTTTCCGTATAATTCTGAACGTTTAGTGGTGCCTACATATATATATTATGATATCTATTATATATTATATAGATTTATATAACATGTTATAATGATATTATATATATAATTTAATATATAATATATATATGATATATATTTATAGTACTATTATATATATATTTTATATATATAGTATAAGTATATAAGTGTAAAAAATACCTAAATTATGAAATTTGTACTTGTAGATCCGGGCCGCGTCCTTTTTTGTGTCCGATCCGGCTCTCTCAATATTATAAAAAAATATTGGCTCAGGCTCAACCCTAAATTTTTTTTGATTCGGATCCCGTGCAACTCTGCTTTTAATTGGCAGAACCGATAAGATGTAACGAGGGTCAACTGGCGCTGAGAATCTAAAAGTACAGTATACTTAAAAATAGTAATTGATTAATTAATTATATATATTGTATGATTATTATTATTATTTATAATTAATTGATTATATATTATATTATTATGGTAGTTATTATTATTATATATTCATCTTTTCATATGATTTTGCTATATAGTTTTTTTTTTATTAGTTAAAAAAAAAAGAAAACATTAAGAATATATTGATCAAACTATTTAATAGATAATAATAATATAATAATAATAATAATAATCGATATATGTAATATTAAATATTAATTAGATATAATATACTATATTAATATAATTCAAAATAATAATAGTAATATAATAATTATATAGAATAATAATAATAATAATAATGAAGTGAATAATAAAACAATATATTAATTAAGAATATAATAAGAGTAAATTTATAACATAAGAAATATAATTGTTATTCATGTATGTAAAATTATTGAAAAACTATCACATATATAAGTTTTTAAAAATTGTTATAAAATTTGTTAATATCATAG